>NQII01003004.1:71348-269340 GCA_002778355.1 Clitarchus hookeri
AGGCACGCACACGAAACATCTAATTTTTAATCCTCACATTTTGGGTTTATATAATGAAATGTTTTTCGCTTGCATCACATATTCTTTTGTGTGAAATTCTCAAGATTAAAAACTTTACGCTTGTGGAATATCCATTAATAATATATACATTACTTTTATGATGGGTATGTGCATGTACGGACACATGTACACACACACAGTGGAATGTAAACATTGCCATGTGACTGTCACATGGCAATGTTTGTTTACCCTTTGGCAGAAGGATACGAAATGGGCTTGAAAGTAGATCTTTAGCAGGGCTTCAAGAAAGTCTCTTCCAGTCATGAACCGACTATAGTCTTTACTCTGAATACATAGTTACTGAGACAATTCATTAGCAATATTTGTGCTTTTTTTATGTGTTATTTTTAACAGTCATTACATCTAGTTATTTAATCACATTACCATACAGTCGCATACTCAACAGTTTACTCCAGACAAGTTGGTCACCCAGCTGGAACTCAGGACCATACTTAAAGCAGAAAACCGACAAATGAGCCCTGCGGTAAAACTTCTATTTGACGAGTGCCAGTCAGGAAATAAGTTCAATATATGCTGTCTCGAGTCAAGCGACTGTGCTTTACCTTAACACGTATAAGTGTGTCTCTTTAATTATAGCTTCTACCAAATTGTTGCACCACACATGTCAATTGTTTGTATTCTGAAGGTCGGTTTCTTCGAACATTGACTCTTTTATGGTGTCGTGCATCGCGAATTTTATTGAAGGTCTTGACACAGTATCAACATTGATTTCCATGTACTAATTGTTAATCAATCAATGAAAGTTTGCATGTAGTCGTAAACGATATACTCGATTTAACACTGTCAGCGTTTTGCATCGGCTTCAAGAATATGCGAATTTAAACTCTTGTAGTAATGTGTACTGGCGACCTCTTAGTGCCGACACCAGTGGGCTAACCCCTTACTGCCAACCCCTCACTGCCGATCTCTCAGTGCTGGCCCCTCAGTGCTCCCTTCAAACAGTACCGACACAACACATTTCTGTTTAACAACCGGACAATTTTCTGTGGTTTCAATCATTTATAACACCATCCCACTGGTCGAGAACGAAATTATGTTGTAATTCCCTCTAGTGAGGTAGAGGAAAATCAGTAGGCATCTATTTGCTACGTGGATAGTGCCTACATGTTCTCAGCTGTGGATAATTTACTGAAGCCAAGGTCCAACCCGAACCATTGGTAAACATTTATTTTTCCTCTTGACATAACTTGTGTACACTTTCAACAACAGTGTTTTCTATTGCGGATTCATGATATACAGCTGCATTCTAGGTCTTGAAGCCTCCGGTACAATATTCGCTATCGTGGGGCTCTGGTTTCGCATAGCTACGGTGCAGCTACATATAACATTTTACAACCACGTGTTTTATACCTAATCGATATGTTGTTTTATTATATTAGGTTTCATACTTGACAGGAAAGACCAAACATCTTTCGGTGTAATTGACATATTTTGTGCAACAAAATCATTTATAAACCCCCTGATTGCAGATCGCTTCAAGAAAAATCTGTTAACATTAGGCTTTGGCTCTCTGAGAACTGAGTAAGGCTGTGTTGTACAATCAGATGATTGTGATGACGATGATGTGGCAGATGTAGTATGTGATATAATTTTAGTGGCAGCTTGAAAAAAATTGGGGCGACTTACAAAGTTTCAAATGTTTATTTAAATCGTCAACACATGTATACGTTCTTCGACGTTTATCACATCGATATACCATACGAATGGTGGTCAAAAGTCAAGGTAAAGGTCACATGATGTCATATATATATGATTTTTGTATAGGCTGAACGACTCAGTTGCTATCAAATTTCGTAGAGTGAACAGTGGCTATGTAGAACGTGCTGTTATTCTTCTACGATGGAAAATAATCGGGAAAGTTATATGCGTCGTTATTGCAAGAAGACCTTTTCTAAAAGTTGCAATGCTCGTCGACAGGAGACTGGTTGCCAACAAAATAAGAAGTGCATTATCTTATTTTGTGAAAAGTGTAAATCATATTTTCGAAGATGTGATAGCTTAAAAATACATATTTCAACATGCAAAGATCTCCTTTCTGCGCATGCCAATAAGTATTTGCTAGGATTAAAGTGTGCCTATGACTGGAAGCTACCAACGACAGAAAAATTCGAATCATCAACATAATTAAAGGCATCGTACCCAATCGTGAAAACAATGGCTGGATCAGTAACATCTCCTAGTCATCCATGTCACTGCTGTAACATGACATTTGCGTATGCCTGCAATGCAAAGATACATATAAAGCATATATGTAAGCTGAATACGTGTCGTACAAGCAATCGATGTAATGTGTGTCAAGGTTTGTTCACTCGCACAGACAGTTTAAACATACATATGAAAAAGTGCAAAGACCTTGTTCCTCTACATGATAAATAACAAAGTGTATTGTCAATGTTACAAACTTGTGACGATCAGGTATCTGCCGTACTAAGTATTAGTACACATATATCACAAGCTTCCGACTTTTATGTGAACAAAGAACACAATCCTTCACCAACATGGAGAAAACAATGTTTTTTATTGTGGTAAGATCTTTAGTAAAAGTAGCAACGCAGGATTGCATGAGGCGTAAAATGCTGTTTAGTAGTGGAGAGTAGTCGGGTTTATTTTTAAAGTGTTTGTCATGATTTGAAACTATAGTCTAGGACTTTTCAAAGAACTGGAAAAAAAAACTTGCAGCTGTATGGTTTTGAAGTAAACTAGATACAATACCTGACAATGTATGTTTACAGAGTGCATAAAAATGCTTACATCCCACTGACGAAATATGAAGATTTGTACTTAGATAGCATGTGAAATTGTTTAAATCTTCATAGTTGTTATTCGAATTTCGAAGAGTGAACATCGTCTCGAGCGAAAATGAAAAATACGACAGAAAGTCATTTGTGATTTTTCTGCAAGAAGGCATTTTCTAATAGCTACAATGCCCGTCGCCATGCGACTGGTTGTTCTATATGGACATGAAGCTATCTACCTTAACATGTGAACAGTGCAAGTCTCAATTTGGACGACGTGATAACTTAAAAAGACATCTTGCAATGTGTGATGGACTCTCTCCTCTGTCGGCTAAGCGATATAGTGTATGGTCTGCATTCAAAAAAGTATGTGAAGGCCAGGCACCTGCGGCATTGGATACAGGTGTGCTGTCACTATCGTCATCATCTGACCTGGCCATGAATATAGCAAACAGATCTCCACAGACATTAATATATTCATATTGCAACTGTGGCAAGACCTTAAGTAAAATCTGTAAAATGTTTGAAGAAGACGTGATGCGCTTACTTCACTACTCTTTGCTATAAGTGTGGCCGTAAGTTCTCATGCTATGAAGTAACAGGCGTTCCAGATAACATGCGACGCCAAATATGTGACCATCAGGCAAAACTATGTCATGTGTCGTTTAACAACCAAATGAGAATGGATTGATAATGAAAGAATCTGCATTCCGAGGTCTTATAAAGACATATGTTGCGTGCATCTTATTCGTCAGGTATGGTGAACGATATTTGTACATATCTTAAGCATATGAAACTGAATATTATAGATCAACTTACAGGCTAGATAAAATAAGAAGGTGCTCTAAAATATAATATATGGCAGGATTGTAAATATACCAAATCAGAACCGCATGCAGAATAATATAGTGAGAGAGCCGTCAAGACCTCAAATGTACCTCTGTATACAACATACGAAATTTAAGACAGTGTTGAAGTTAGTATACAGAAGATTTGTCACGACGAAGAATAATATATGGGAAAGGGTTCTGGTTGTACATTATATAAAATATATCAGCTACTGTTAAAAACAAATTTACTTCAATCACTTGACAAATATACTTAAGATGATTTCCCTCTACCCCACTACAGAGAGAATTACAACATAGCTTGGTATTCGACCTTCAGATTGAGATTAGAAATTACAGCAACCACAGAAATTCGCACAGTTGCTAAGCTATCATGTACAGCAACGCTACTGTGTGAAGGTAGCCGTTTGGAGGAGTCAGCAGCGTGGAGGAGTCAGCACTGCATAGTAGTACATATGTGTAAGTTTGCATGTGCTTGAAAATGATGATGAAATGTGTTGAGAATGTACCATCGAAAATGCCCCGTACTCCTACTTGCAAAATTTCACCAAGTGTTCACCGATTACATGGAAAACAATGCAGCTACTGGGGCAAGACCTTCATTAAAAGTTGCAATGCACGACGACGTTAACAGAGTGAGTGTCAAAAGAAACCGACCTCCAGAATACTATCACGTGATATGTGTGGTGCGACATTTGGTAGAAGTGACAATCTAAAGAGACAAACTGGTACATGGTAAGGTAACACACCTTTACTTGACACAAGACTGCATGCATTAAACTTTTTAACGCAAGACAATGCAATGGCTACCCATCATACTAAATTCGTCGTGTAAACTAACGATTGTTCCAGCGCCCAAAACATTATCCGGGCCTGCGTCAAGTTCCAAAACGTCCTGTGAAGAGGTAAATAGGAGTGTTGCAAACATTTACTATGAAGAGTGCAAGCCATATAGATCGTCCGAAGATGTGAATAACAAACATGTATTGCTTACATGTAAGGTGAAAAACGAAGATGATTCAACTGTCCAGGACATCGAGCACTAAAGTGTGACCACCAAGTAGGCTGGTGATGATATAAAATATACATATTCTATTGATGATGATGATGAAGTGTCTGCAACTGCAAAATAAAAGCGTAAACACGATGTTGAAGAAGATGGCTACTTGAAGTTGAGAAACAATAAACGCAGATTCGAACCTAGTACTCTGACCCAGAGGTTTCTTACAATCTACTCATCACAGAAAAACATAGATGCAGACATGTATCGTGAACCTTCTGCGAAGAGTGTCGTGAAGTCTAGCTACTTATTGTGTAAAGACCCCAATGACATGGTTGATGGACTATGGGCGCTGGTTCCATTACAGAGAAGTGGATATCTTTATGTCAGGGAAGATATAAATTCGATTATTGACTAACTAAGAGCTAATGTCTTTATTGAATGACATATTGTTTACTTATGTATATGATTTGGTTAAGAATATAAATAAATATAGCAAAGAATATGTTTTTTATTTGTATTTTTTAAATTCCTATCAACTTAGAAATGTATCTACTGCTATGTACTACTTATTGCTATGACTACTCAGACTATCACTGTGAGCGAACATGCAATGATGACTTTCGTGTTGACGTGATGGAAGGAGCAAATCTTCAGAGTGCCTTGCTGATGACGATGCAGTCACAGATGGTAAGTCTTCAACCAATGATTCCATCATTATAATGTACAATTGTACGCGATCATGGTAGATGTATGTAAACATAACGATCTGCTTTTATAAGATTATCACGACGTAATGGTTCGTGTTGTCGAACTCGGGTTGTCACAGCATGACCTGCTTGTTACCTACTACTTATAAATGTCCGACAAGCTATATGAGATGAGCATGCATTGAGTACATTCATCTACAAAAATATTTTATAGTAGATAAAGTTAATTTTTTTGCTTGATGAGCTCGATACTTATATATATAACACAGACAAAATTTTAATTGCATATGTTGTATTTTTAACCTTTGAAATTATCTTACTCTCCATGGGAGTTAGAAACTGCAATACTTCATTTTTCAAGGATCATGCACTGTCTCTAGTGCCGTCAGGGTACGTGAGTTATTTCCTATAAACAGCATGTAGCTGTGTAGTCTCTCTTGCTTGACTAATGGTTTGAATGTATGTTGTTTCTTATGTGCTTACGGTTATAACATTATAAAATCTATGAATTCAAATAAGTATATATACATATATATTAGTATTTAAAACTGTATGAATTGATACCATGTACTGTATAACTGAATTCCACTCGTAAAAAATAAAAGTGTATGTATGTGACCCTGCGGTCTGGCGTAACTCTCTATCGGCTAGTCATCTCAGTTACCACCTCACAAATTTCCTGTTGAGCGCACGACGACGGTCGGGACAGGACATGTTTATATGCTAGTGTTGTACTCCGAATACGATGGTTTCGTTTCAGTCGGTTTGTAAGAAAGTCGTTTGCTATTCTGTTTTAGTGACCAGGACGGTCTGGTATTGTGTAGCATAATTTAACATAGAGCATACAGACCCGACGCTTATGTAATATGGACACTGAAGAGCCAAAAAACCTGGTACACCTGCCTAATATCCTGTATCCCCACCCCCCGGACCTTAAAAGTGCTACAAGACGATGTGGCATGGACTCGACTAATGTCTGAAGGTATGCAGGAGGCAGTTCACACCTTGAATCCTGCAGGGTGGTCCACAAATCCAATCTGCGCCAATTTGAGAAAGGGTTGTACGTTTGTCACGTTTAAAGATTCTGGTCAGTCGTCGTTTGTCGCGTTCCTACACGATCTTTTTGTGGCCGCAGCGATGTCCAAGATATNTGTCGCGTTCCTACACGATCTTTTTGTGGCCGCAGCGATGTCCAAGATATGATGTTTTACCGGATTCCCGATATTCATGGTACACTCGTGAAATGGTCGTACGCGAAAATCCAAATGTTATCGCTAACTCGGAGATGCTTTGTCCCATCTCTCGTGCGCCGACTATAACACCACGTTCAAACTCACTTGAATCTTGATAACATACCATTGTAGCAGCAGTAACCGATCTAGCTGTCGACCGCATCGCGATATTCTGATTGGTTCCATACCTCTGTTATTTGCATACGCACACCTATACCAGTTTTTTTTTGGCTCTTCAGTGTAATTACGTTGGTTGGCAAGTTTTTACAACTTTTTTTCCATTACATTTTTTGTATATGTTTGCTTCATGCATAGTAGTGTTGACCTGATAAAACCTGTGCTTCTCATATTCGTAGAAGTTTTTTCCGACTAATGTGAGCTACAGCACACGATGTTCATGCAATATACAAAAGTTGTTAAAAGGTAATAGCTCTTTGCATTAATAATTATATTTTTATATCTGTTTGCATAAGCACGCTACCTTGAAAAATATCATAGACTTAGGAGACAGCTAATAATCTTTTCGTCCTGCTGCAGATAGACAGGTATGTGTTTGTATACGGATTTTATTTCGTGCTGTACATATGTGAGAAGGAATTCTTTAGGCAGTTATGCATACTACCTCGGCATCTGAGTGCTGCAAGCGATTTAATCTTTCTGTTTGTCGTGATATATAATACAATTATCCGACCACTATATCAACATTTGATCGTTTTCATAATGTCCCACCCTTCACAGCGGAAATTTATTCGCCTATCATAACGTACAGTACATGATGTTACACATATGTATTTTCCGGTATATGAGAATATTTTATTTACTCTGTAATTAATGTTTGGTTTTAAATCTATTTGTCTCAGTGCGTAGCAGTGTTTTCTCTCTTTAGCGCGACTAATGGTTTAAATGTCTGGTGTTTCGTATGTGCTTGGTGTTCTGCTAATATGTAAATACAAATTATACATATTCAAAATGAGTGCATATATATATATATAAAGTTATGGTATTTAAAACATGATAAATTTAAAATTTTTGTAGTGTACATATAACTGAATTCCACTCGTAAAGGAATTTACACTGTGTGACTCAGCTGGTGTGGCACACTAGTGTCTGATGCAACTTTCTCTTGGCTAGTGTTCTGTGTCATCTCCCCTTCGCATGTCGAGACCTGCACTGTGTTCGCGCTGGCCACCGGCTTACTGCGGAAGGCCCTACAGATTATCATGATGTTAGTTGATTGCCCGAAGTCGGTCGGGTCGGATGTGTTCCTTTGCTAGTGTTGTGAGTGTTGGTTGTTCACTAGGTGTGAGGGTCGTTTCAGTCGATTCGTAAATACATAGTTTGCTATTCTGTTGTACTGGACAGGACGGTATGGTGTTGTATAACATTGTTTAACAACATGCGTACAGCACTCGACGTCTGTGTATTATATGTAATTTTACTGGTTAGTAAGTGCTTATAACTATTTTTCCTTTACATTTTCTTTATCTATTTGGATCCTTGTGTAGCAGCGATGTCTCTCTTGCGCGACTAATTGTTGAAATGTATGTTGTTTGGTAACAAGCAAAGGAATCCCGTCTTTACAATATGTTTAATGCGTATTGTAATTGAATTGTATTCATTTTTGTGGTTGGTACTTGTGATCATTCGTTCTTTATCATGTCGACATACATCCTAGCTTTTTACTTAACTTCTTGGTACGATATCAACACCGATATAACCATTATGGACTGTAGCTCCATCGAAGTTTTTTTTTAATAAGTGCTGCTAGGAAATACTTGACATTTGCGACCTTTTTCATAGTCTTGGGGAGGGGGTGATGCTTATGTTTCGAATTGGGTGACTGCATCTTAAATGGCTAGGAAATTGTATACTGTTTTGCATGTGCTTATGGTTCTGGTAATATAAATGGCTAGTTTCTACTGTATAAAGGCATTCTACTCGTAACTCGGCTGCTCTGCCACACTTGAGTCTGGCACCACTTCGGTTCGTACGGAAGTCGTTTGCTATTCTGTTTTACTGGTCAGGACGGTCTGGTATTGTTCGAGGTCGGGTGATATGGTCAGCCACAAAAAAGTATAAAGTTTATTAATTTATCTGTTTTCAACAGCATATAGCAGTGTTGACCACTTGTCGTTTCCCACACACTTCGCGATCGTAATTTTTTGCCTAACATATTGTACCAAGCTCAATGCTGCCAACCCATGTGTAGGACTGACGATGATCGTTTATATTATCACCTAAGCATTTTTTACAGTTATCACGACTATGTGCATCGTGCATGTATCACATTTGTCTATATATTTCTTTTAGCATATTACAATTTGTTGTAAGTTATTCATTTTGAATTTGATTTACATTCATTCTGAATTTTATTTACATTCATTCTGAATTTTATTTTTGTTTATGTTTTCACATTTATCCAACCTGGATGTTATTTTGTTGTTAAGGGAGGCTTACTGTCGCTAAGGGAAGGATCGATGTGGTAGATGCTTGCACCATCATGTGACAAGCGTGGTGGTGGTAACGGTGTTAAGAATTTGGTGTCTCTATCTTAAACAGTTCGGAAAATATTACCAACTATGCTTATACGTTTGCATAGGGCATAAATGACACTGCGATAATTGTCCTTGTCGCAGGTAATGTCTTTGTTACGAATTTGATGAGTTTATCTGAAATGGTTCCGAAATTACGGCCAAGTACGCTTATAAGTACGCATAGGGCATACATCATCCTGTGATAATTTTCGTTGTCGGGGGTGATACCTATGATATGAATTTGGTGACTGCGTCTTAAACAGGCCGGAAATTACTACCAACTATGCTTATAAGTATGCATAGGGCATAATTGTCCCTGTGATAATTGTAGTTTACAGGGGTGATGTCGGTGTTACGAATTTGACGACTGTAACTTAAACGATTCGGATTTCATGACCAATTATGCTTATAAGTACGCATGTGGCATAAATGATCCTGTGATAATTTTGGTTGTCGGGTATGTTGTCTATGTTATGAATTTTGTGACTATATCTTAAACGATTCGGAAATTATGGTCAACTATGCTTATAATGCGCATAGGGCATAAATTACCTTTTATAATTTTCGTTGTCGGGACTGATGCCTATGTAATGAATATGTTGACAGTATCTTAAACAGTTCGGAAATTAAAGTCAACTATGCTTCTAAGTCCGCATAGGTCGTAAATGGCTTTGCGATCATTTTCGTTGTCCGGGGTGATGGTCGTGTTATAAATTTTGTGACTGTTTTTAAAACGGTTCAGAAATTGCGGTCAACCATGCTTATAAGTATACATACGATTCAAGAGCATGGAAGAAGGTATTCGCCTTCGGGAAGACTCGGAGATAACCCCCTTGCTTTGAATGTCAGTCGGGGCGTCCTGGCAGGGACTGTCAGGGGCGAGACCGTTTTATTGCCTCAGATAGTTAATCAGTGATAAGACCTTTTCGAGATCCTCGCATAGCCAATCAGAGGCGAGATCCTTTCGATAGCCTTGCATACCATGTTAGGCCCCTTTATCAGCGTTTGCGGCGGCGTCCTTTATGATAGGCTGCTCGCTTCGTCGAAATTGCATTATGGAGAGACAAGATCCTTTCGAAAGCCTCGCGTAGCCAATCAGAGACGACAGTGAATGCTGCTCCTCACTTCTCGCTCCTCATTTGCCCAATAAGGAATCACTTAGCCTGATTGTGGAGTCATGAGCAATATCAGCCGTATTGTGCATAACATATTTTTGAGGGAAATTCGGGATATTTTAAGGAAAATTCTGGCAGATTTTGCAGTTTTTAAGGGAAAAAAGGAAAAAAAAATTTAGTCATCCTTGATGGGCTTCGCGTGTCCCTGTGTCCCCCCACGCCCCTGTTCTATCAATGCCTCATTTCTTACTACTGTAATTAATGCACAAATATGCATGCCAACAAAACCTGTGTAACTACTCTGCTTCCAAGAACAAATTATTCACATTTATTTTTAATTTAATACTGAACTGTGTAGCAGAACAAATACTCTTATGTAATTTTTTTCCCCACTGAACCACAGTATAGGCATGTTATTTATGATTGATAATAATAGTTTTATAAACAGCAATAATTTTTTTTCCTAGACACAACACTTTGAAATAAATTTTTTTATCAACAAAAGAAGTCACTATTTTTAAAATAAAATCCGTAACAAAACCCACAACTTATGGTTACGAGCAATATTAATAACTATCTGACCCGACAGTCGTTGCCCTGTCAAATTATACAAATATAGATATAGATAGAAGATAGATAGACAGATTATTTTAATTAGGATTTAATGTTGAGACCTGGTTGCATAGCAACCATATTTTAATATTACTAACATTTACAAAAATTAAGTAATGGACTCATTGCAACGCTTGGTGATGAACGATATTTTCCGTCTTTCCGTTCGGAGAGAAAACGAATAGCACCGAAGGTTTACCTACTCTCGAGCACGCTATGGGTTGTTATCCATGGAAAAAACCTGGCAATTCAAGGTTTATTACACACATTTCCAAAGATTGGCCTAGCGATTTATTAATCGGTGCCAAAATAGCTCGTTCGCTCAACCAAATATGGTTTTTGTAATTTGCACTAATATTCGGGAACACTTTCGTGATCAATTCTTCTTTCGACGTTGAGAATTAACCAAAATTAGGTGGAAACAAAATGAGGCCAGTGGAAGCGTCAATCGGAATTTTTCCGTTGTCAGTGTCTAATTATTTTGTGGAAAACACTTCCGCCGATTCGTCATTTTGTAATGCTACTCGCATATTCGTTGTTAATGTGAGAGTTTTCACCTCTCTCCACAAATTCGATGACCTCAAGCAAGCGTTTATTTCATCAGCAGCTGTTGATCTTGGAAGGACTGGCTGCGTTTGCCGAAAATCGCCAGCCAGCCGAATCATCGTACTTCCAAAGAGGTCCTGATTATTGCGCAAATCTTTCAAGGTTCGATCGAGTGCCTTCAATGCTCGTTTATGCACCATCGTACATTCATCCCAAATGATTGTTTTGCTATTCTGTAGTACTTACGCCATTGCTGAATTTTTGGCAATGTTGCTTGTCGGTTCATCTATCGTTTGCAAATTCAGTGGGAGTTTGAGCGCTGAATGGGCTGTTCGTCCTCCTTCTAACAATGTGGCAGCGATCCTTGATGATGCTATGGCCAGCACTATTGGACCTTGTGCGCGAATCGAATCTAACATCAATTAAATTAGTAACGTTTTGCCAGTTCCACCAGGTGCATGGAGGAAATATATTCCTCCCTAGCCGCCGCTGATTGCTATCATCAATGTATCATACGCGGTTTTCTGCTGCTGATTCAAATGTTGGACCTAGGTTCGTACTTATTGACTTAAAGTATTTCGATCGTATTGCCGTTCTCGTTAACATTCTCTATTGATTTCATAGTGCATGGGGCGATTTGGCGCTGGCATTCCTTATTCGCGCAACATCTTGCCGGACATCATCAGGCACAAATCCGCTATAGAAATCAACGCCTCGTTGTGGATCTCCGCGTTAAAGTCAAGTTCAGGATTCGCTGTTTTACGCACTCGATGCAAAATGTCTTCAGCCATATTGTCATTGTATTTGTTCCATAAATTAAGTGGGTTGGATGGAAAAAACATTGAAATGATGATGGCAAAAAGTTATCCAATTTGATGCCCAGTAGACGAAATAACAGCATCAGCAAGTGTATGATCCCAATTAATGTCATATTCGAGCAAATGTAAACACTCACACGCTTCTCGATATGTTGCGCACAACTCACCATTGACAGTTCGTCAAAATTCAAATGAAATCGGTCCATGAACATTAACTAATAACAAACGCAGGTAAAAACATTCGTCATTGCTCGGATGAACTGTGTAAATGCGCCCCAATGCATCGGTTGAATATACATTCACGTATCCAGGAACAGGCTTTCCCTGTTTCCGACGTTGGAATTTTTTGATGATGCGTTCCATGTAAAATATCTCGGCATCTCTGAGTAAAGTAGTGTTCTCGCAAATGGATCACATGCGCATGTCGCGAAGAAACTTGTCAGCATTGTCGCTGGTGGTCGTTCAGCTTTCTGCGCTGCGTTTGCTACCGTGAAATAAACTCGTTGTCCATTCTCCAGGTGCACAGCTAAATAAACCACAGTGGGATGACGTTCGTGTATGGCGAATAAAAAGATTTTCCAAATTGCCTCATTACTGCTGACATATCTTCTATTTGATATTGCGAAACTTCATCGTTGGCATCAGGAGCTGCAATTCCAAATACAGCCATGTCGCTTCCTTTCGTGACATACTTGCAAACATATTTGATGGACTTGATAGAATTGCAGTACTCAACATTGCAATGTGCTTTGAATGTTTTAGAAAGCAGCGGGGAATACGGAACAATCCAGCTGTTGTCGACTACTAAGTCTTTATTCTTGACTTTCAACGTTATCGTTCTGCCATTATCCTCTGCAGAGCGACGACGATACAGGCGGTAGCTTTTATTACATGTGATTGTGTCATCCAACAAAGCACGCGGATAACATTTGGAGCATTTGTTTTCGATCATACACTGTGATTCCTGGTTGTGATTGGCACATGGTCCATGAATAATATTCGTCGTCACAACTTCATACAACTCTGGTTCTGTTTCCGGATCAGGAATTTCTGCGCAAATGATGGCGTCAATTTCATCCGGTTTTATTTTCTTGACCATCCACAGGAGAATAGACGCATGTGACAGTCCTATTGTCTGCCACTCCACAGAGTACAACCAACATAGCATGTCCCCGAAGGCATTATACTTAACAATGAAGTCCTTGAGCTCATTGAATTTCTGCATGAATACTCGTGCTGCAATGTCGTGACGATCGCTGAATGATTGACCGGGTAGTAACAGCTGTGTGATTTCGATCCATTTTGGGTTGCATGTAAAAGTGATGAATAAGTCTGTTCAAACGTATTGGCGCACGTAGGTCATCGCATTTTGCGCGTTTTAGTGCATGTGCCTCTGACTTTCATCATACGCCGCTGGCAAAATGGTAATTCGGCCGATATTGTTTGCATTTCCATCTACATTCATGACATCATGCAGATGGATGTATTCTCCCGAACGCAATTTTTGCTGTTTTATATGTATATATGTCAGATTTTCCGTATCGATTTTGACATACATATCAACGACAAACTGATGAAACAGTCGGCGGCATTAAATATGTGATTGTCCTCGTTTCGACGAATCATCAAACGGTAGGCATAACAATTGATCGAGCTGACCTTTTTATTTGTTTCTTGACCTGTTAATGTATTAATCATTTTGATCAAAAATTATATCCATCCTCTCCTCGGCAAAAGATCAGTGGGTATTGAAATGCATCATACGAACGATGAGTTTCGTTGACATGCTGAAGGTTATTACCATCACGCTGTCGTATCACAATATCACGACACTCGAAATTCTCGCCAACAACCACAATGGCAACATCATTCAACGTCGGTGCATTGAAGCGTCTCTCATGTTCGCCTGCTGGTCTTTTGTCTACTTTGATCACTATTTTGTGATCATCCGAAGGCATCAATTCTAGTGCAGTTTTGAACAATTTATTTAATTCATTGTGTTCATGTAAGAGTTGTTGCAGTTGTGCAATAATCTCTCGCTTTACCGCTTAACTCATGGCACACTGCTGATTGATTTCATCATCAGAATTTTAAAGGAAGTAAACCGGAAGAAATTTGTGATAATCATTCACTGGCGGCAACAATGTTCCTGCACGATGGTGAATTAACCCTCGAATCTGAAAAATTAAAACAAATTCTTTATTGAAATATTGTGAATTGTTTTTTTGGGTATATGATGTGTGTTGTAGTCGAAAATGAATTAACCTTAACAGTTGGGCTGAAACCTCGTTCCTCAGTTATATTCGCACCAAATGATGTCCTTTGTTGGATACTCTTTGTAGTATTTTTGTATATTCCGCAAAAAAAAGCTTCGATTGAGGTTCTTGGCCAGAAAGCAATGATTTTAGTGGCTCTGGTGGCTGTATCAATTGTGGCAATTTGACCTTTCCGCTCGCACAACTTAATCTTGGCGGTTCATGTCGAAACCTCAAAGCATTGCAATGTTGACAAACAGTGCTGATGGTTCCGAAGTCGACCGATACATCCGTGGCGTAATCGATTGTTGGATTGTATCTGAACGCCAAACATTCATATAGAATTGTTAGGTTTGGCCGTCTGTTTTGTCGACGTTCCAAATTATTGTTTACGTTATCTCCAACTGAGCGAGCCGAACTCAACTGTCTCCGTTACTCCGTAGTCATAATTGATCGCGCTTGAGAAATTCTTATTCTATTTGCCTCCAAACGCCCTTCATCAATCTCATTGACTCGACGATCATGTATTTCTCTTGCGTTGCGCGTACGCCGACCGATATTTCGACGCTTTATTGGTAGCATTTTTCCAAAGATACCAAAATAATCTTTTCAACACACCACCGATAACACAGTATTCTTTTTCGTTAAACAAAGAAAATATAACGAAATCACTTCCCAAAATATTACACTTATTTTTCGTTCTAAAAACATGTGACAGCAGAACTTTCAAACTGTGCCTTATTTCACGTAATGGAATTCTCATCATAAAGATTTCATATAAAAATAACATCCAAATTTCCGACTTGCATTTTTCCAAAGACATCAAAATAATATTTTCAACACACCACTGATAGCTTAATATTCTATATCGTTAAACAAATAAAATATAATGAAATCACTTCGCAAAATGTCACACTTTTTTTTTCGTACTAAAAATATGCGACAGCGGAACTTACAAACTGTGCCTCATTTCACGTAATGAAATTCTTTAACATAAAGATTTCATATAAAAATACCATCCAAATTTCCGACTTTTTCCATGGATTTTCCAAACATTTTCTTTCATACAAACCTTGTCCTGAGATTTACGAACACAATAAAAAAGAAATCAGCCAAATCGGTCTTGCCGTTCTCAAGTGATGCCCTGTCATACATGTGGCAATTGATTGTTATTGATATAGATTTGAACATTTCAATAATGGCAAATAATTTTACGAAACTGGAAAAAATGTTTAATTAAGATGAAAATTTATATGACAGGGAAACCTGTGTAACTACTCTGTCTCCATGTATATATGTCGCGGGGACGTGATAAAACCAGAGATTTGATCAAATCCCTGAGGTAGATGATCAATTCACGGAAGATGTTAAAATGACAACATTGTGGTGTGATTTCCCTAACGAAAGAAAGTGGTTTGATCAACTCCCTGAACTCTTTTAGTGGAAAGATGTCATACTTGAAGCTGGTAGCCTCATTACCTATAAAAAAATTGCCGGCGAGCCTTGAAATGACCATAACACCAGTAGTGAACCTTCCTGCTGGCGCTGGGGCTCGGCCACGATGCGTAATTTATGGCTACGCTTTGGGCGAGTACTGACTTATTTATTTCATCTTTTTACTAAAAGAGTTAAGGGACTTGATCAAATCACTTACTTTCTTTAGGGAAATTACTCCACACAGTTGTCATTTTAACATCTTCCGTGAATTGATCATCTACCTTAAGGATTTGATCAAATCTCTGGTTTTATCATCTACCTGCGATATATAGACTGCATTGCTAGGGACTCCCGTGAAACAGACGATTCGACTAACAAAGGGGACTCTCTGACGTCCTATCACGGAATGTCACTTCCCCTGGACACAAGTTCACCACATAATGTAAAAAATTCTAATAAGCACACACGAAAATATTGGTCACGTGGTCAAAAATACTCTCTGCTTGTATTAGCGTGAAGATGCTGTGGTTTCCTTACGGACATACAGACTTGACCACAAGACGACAAATCAGCAACTCCAGGAACTGACAGGACATGTGACTGCTGACTGCGAAGACCTACAAAGTATTAATGCATATTATAAAAAACTAAATACATAGCTTTTAAATATTTCATTGGTGCTAGTACTTACTATCAAAAGAATTTTCAACACTCGAGTACTGACAGTCGGTGCTAACTTGCTCCGATTTAGGTAGACAGGCCAAGCATGAAACTTTGGCTAGGGACCGACGTACTGGCTACCAACCACTGCGAAAAAAAAAACATCTTTACTAACTTTGCATTGTAACATTCTGTAAGCACACAAAATGATTTTATTTTAAAATTGTTTTCATAAAAACTCTATTAAAAATTAAAGAGCTCGTTGCCAAATTAATTAACAGGAAACAGAATCAGTGATTTTTTTTTATTTAAAGAGCTCATTTGCAAACACTCTGACTAAAATTTTATGAAAAATAAATTTAAGAACTCGTTAGCCAACAAAATTAAGAAGAATGCATAAAACTCGATGATAAAAAAATTACAAATAACATACCTTAGCGAGCAATTACTCGAAGCAAAATTGGAAGGCAGCCGTGAAAACTCGCAATAACTCTCCAAACACAAAAAGGCGATAAAGCAGGAGGGCACTCAGATATGAAGGCGACAAGAGCTGATAATAGAGTGAGATATTTGGCGACGCTCCAGCCTTTATATATTTAAGCCAAATGTTGGGGAGGTGCGGAGTGATTTAAGGAATATTGTATCTGCAGAGTAGGGTCCACTATGGGAAACTTCCCCTCCCTAATGGCCAAGCATTTTCACTGGCCAACTTCTCCTCCTTCCAGTTTTACTTATTTTGTCAGAAACTATGTGAGATATAAGGTAACGGTTTTGGTCAGGCATTTTTATTGGTTGACTTCCCTCCCCACCATACTTATTTTCTTATAACATATGTAGGGATGGTAGCAATAGGAAAATACCATGTGAATTTGGGACAACCAAATCGGTTAATGTGTCACAGGCAGGGGAGCCTCTTTCCCCCTCCTTCCCAGTAACATGTGAATTCAACTCTTATTTAAATAAAAAAAATTGTTTCAATCAATTCTTTAATTTATTAAAAAAATTTTATATTGGCATTCTACGATGGATTATTAGTAATTATCCCAGTTATCATACAAAAATTATCGCAAAGACTCTCGTCACATATTGTAATTTCAGTTTTAGAAAGAATTTATTGACCCCGATACATTTGCCGGCCAGGTACAGCGAGTATCAGCAATTCGCGGTGTGAGACCGCACAGCTTTTTTGCGCGCGGGGGGTTGTTGTCTCTCGCCATGAAAATATTACACCGCCCGCAGAGATTACGCACGCACCGCCCGTCGTCGCGCTATGAAGGCGACATAGTGAGAGAGCCGCGTGGCTTGGCAGGGCAGGAAAGACTGAACTCGCCTCCTCTCAAGAGCAAAAAAATTTCAAATTATTTCACCTGAAAAAAGAACTAAGCCCCTAGTCCAGACACATCCAAAGGGTATTGGAAACAGTACTCCTTCAGATTCCTTTGCATTGCTAGTCTTGCACAAATATTGTAAACGAGAAGCATAAAGACAGCATTTTCCCTTTTTCCCAAACTTTGAAACCATTAAAAAATCACACAACATGAGCACAGAACTATGTATCAGTCCGTACAAGAAAACACCGCTTGTTCTAAGGAGTCAGTAACCGAACTTTATTCGCTTAGGGTTATGTTCTGAACGTATACATATGTATCAAATGATGTAGTGCTCGTAACATCTGCCGAGATATACCTTAATATAAATTTTTTAAATATGTGAGTGGCGGAAACATAAATAAATGCAGCGTAAGCAAAATAACTCAGCTCAGATAGAAAGGCTCCTTAATATGTTACATCTCTGAATAAAAATACCGTTTCTTAACTATGGTTTTTATAGTGCATACACAAATACAGTAAATCCACGAATAATAAATACTTTACATACAGTCTGAAATGCAGTTCTATTAGCGGTTTTTTGAAAACTCACCACATGAATTTGGTTGTGTCGTGTATCATAAGTTATCATTAATTTCTTGGCAAAATAAAACTGCTACCTATATTTAATACTAGATGACCTGGCGAACTTCGTACCGCCTAACAGTCAATGAATGTCGTGTTAACTTTTAGTTTAGCTTTATTTAGGATTTTATTAACTTAAAATAAAATTAATACTCAAAATTTATCAACTTCAATAGTTTATTAGGATAATATATATATAAAGAAAATAAAAAATCAATAAAAGTACAAAAATCAAGTATTTCAATGTCGTGTCAGCTGTATTTTGCTGCATGGGTTGTACTCGCGTTAATTTTCTTCAGTGAAGCACTTTGTGATAGTCGACATTTTTCGTTTTGTTATCAGGCGCAAGAACAAATAAAGCCGATGGTTTGCTGACGCGTGAACGTGCCACGTATAATTGACCATGAGAAAAACATGCATTTTCTAGATTCAGACCACAAACACTCAAGGATTGGCCTTGAGATTTGTTAATCGTCATGGCGAATGCAAGACGAATCGGAAATTGAAGTCGTTTAAACTCAAAGGGCATATCGGTTGGGATCATAGCAATCCTCGGAATGAGAACTTCCTCATATTTGATTTTTCCTTTGAGTATCGTCGCGTGAATCACATTGGTCATCAGTTTTCTTATCACCAAACGCGTTCCATTGCATAGTTTTGGTTGGTTTAGATTTCGAAGCATTATTACTACCGAGCCAACCTTCAGTTGTAAATTGTGCGGTGGTAAGCCAGGCACATCCAAGGAGTTTAAAAATTCAGTTGGGTAGTTGGTGGCTTCATCGTCATTTATTACACAGTCAACAGATTTAAATGAATGCAAGTTACCAACGATTTGATTCTGAATTACTATATTTAAGTCATCCACATATTTTTTCTTAGCCACCAAAATTGCTCTCTCACTCAACCATTTGTTATTTTTGTGATTAGCAATGATGTTCAGGAACACTTTCTTGATGAGCTCGTCTTTCGATGAGATAAAATTGCAAAAATTCGGAGGAAATGAATCCGCTCGATTCGTCGACAGAAACACGGCCATTACCAATAGTCAGCAATTGCTTGGAGAAATCTCCAGCAGATGGATCGTTCAGTAATGCAACTCTCATGTTTGCTGGCAGCTGAAGTTTCTTCACATAGCACCACAGATTTGATGATTTGAGGCAAGCGTTTATTTCATTGGCAGCAGTCGATCTTAATATGACTGGCAGTGTTTAGCGGAAGTCGCCAGACAGTAAAATCATTGCGCCTCCAAAACATCTTGAGTCATTGCGAAGGTCTTTCAATTCGGTCAAGTGCTTCCAATGCGCGTTTGTGCGCCATTGTGCATTCGTCTTAGATGATGATTTTAGATGCTACTAAAACCTTGGCCATTGCGAAGCGTTTCGCAATGTTACATGTCGGTTATTCAGTAGTTTGAAGGTTTAACGGCAGTTTAAACGCTGAATGAGCCTTACGGCATCCTTCTAACAATGTGGCGTTATTCCAGAAGAAGCAACTGCTATCGCAATGTCGGATCCCGCTCGAACAGTGGCCAAAATCAATGACATGAGGAATGTCTTCCCAGTTCCACAGGGGGCATCCAAGAAAAATAAGCCACCATTTCCCTCATCAATTGCCTTGATTAATGTATCATACACTTCCTTCTGTTGGGGGTTCAACAGGGGCATATTCGTTTGAACTGATTGGTCTAATTCATGTCGATCATATTCACGTTATCGTTCTAATTCTCGATTAAATGCGTCATTCATTCCTCGATCTGGCGCTGGCATTCCTAACCTGACTAACAAACTGCCGCACATGAGGTAACACATGTCTTCGATCAAGAGCAAAGCCTGGTTATGAATCTCATCATTCACCTCAAGATCGGGATTTCTTGAACTGACACGAATTCTATGTAAAATGTCTTCTGACATGTCATCTTTGTATTTGTTCCACAGGTCACGTGGATTCGATGGGAAGCATGTCGAAATGATGATAGCAAATAATGTGCGTATCTGACTTGGAGTTGCAGAAATAATTGCTTCAGCGATTGTCGTGTCCCAATGAGTATCGTTTTCAAGCAAATTAAGCTTTTGACATGCAGCACGAAATGTTGGGCGCACTTTACCATTAACAGTTCGTAGTGATTCAATTGATGTTGGCCCACGAACATTCACCAGCAACAACCGCAAATAGAAGCATTTATCATTCTTCGGATTAACTGTGTAAATATCGCCAAGAGCATCAGTAGAAGGCACATCCGGATGACCATGAACCGCATCGCCTTGCTTCCGAAGTTGAAATTTCTGCGATGAAGCGTTCCAAGTGTAATAATGTGGCATCTCCGAGTCCAGCCGTTTTCGAGTTATTAATTGTGTAACTAACCCGACTTTGTTTTATAGATATATATATATATATAGATGTTTTTTCATGTTAGCATTCCTTATTTAATTTAGAGGCAATACTTGAACTTCAGTTAATGTCATGTAAAAAATGTCATCCATTTTAAATTTATGAGAAAATTAATTTACGTTATAATTATTTTTTCTGTGAACTTTTAGGATGTTTAAATAGCCTATATGTTATTCTGGGAGCAGACAAATCCAAAAAATCTAAAATCATTGAAATCGGTTTAGCCGTTCTCGAGTTATAAATGGTGTAACTAACCCGACTTTGTTATATATATATATAAATATTATAAATATATGTATTATTAAGAAATATGCCGACGCATATGGTTCGTTGTCCTTAATTTTATTTGCGGGAAAGTAGATCTTTAGCAAGGCGTCTGAATGGTATTTAATATCTAGGCAAGCAACTGCTAACAGATCGTAATATCCACAGACAAATATTGGGAATGATTTACGCATGATAAAACACAAGATACGTGTTAAACAATATATCACATGCACAGTTACACCTTCAAGACATAAAATTCAGCCCGAAACTCCAGCGTTGTGAATTTTATTCGAGCTGTAACGTATAAACAAATATTCATAATATTAATTGTATTTTACGGCCTACAAACCTATTTTGAATAATTAATTTGCGTAGATCTATACAAAGCAGAAGTGCTTCTAAAAATATTTATACTGCTTGATTGTACAAAATATTTGCGTTACTACAGAACAAATTATTTTATAGTTTACACGCAAGGCCTCGGAATGGTCTATAATGTTAGAATGTGCACGTTATATCCACAGGAAAAAATGGGGAAAATATTAACGCACGATGTTATGCAAGATACATGTTAAATTTTATAAAAGTTGTACGCTGTTAAAATGTAAAATTTGGCTCTAAAATTCCCGTGTTGTGAATTTCGTTTAAGATTTGACGTTTCCACAATGTATGGCATGTAGATTTCAAAAATTATAAATTACATTTTATCGTTTTGCTTATAAAAACAATTATTTCCTTAAATATAAACTAATTTTATTTCTCTGCGCTAGTGAGCACTTGAGTTTGCTCCTATGCCGGAGAAAGCAAGTTACATTTTAATTAATGTTTTATCACTTTCTTTACATAAAAAATATAACATACGACTTCAGCATTTAAGCAGTGCTTAATCCATTAAGACTGAGTGAACGCAATTGTGTACATTACGCACGTTTACCCAATTTTTTGTCTGTAATAATCAATTTTTTAACCTATGGGTAAATTATTCGCAAAAAGTCTTGGTTTTTGATAGGTCATAATTGATTCATAACACTGAAGCCGAACAGTGGCAAATAAACAAGTGTTGACATGACTTGAGTACAGCAACACCTGAAACTATTAAATAAAGTTTATAAGAAGGGGTTAGCAAAACCATTCAAACT
Source organism: Clitarchus hookeri (assembly GCA_002778355.1). NCBI lineage: Eukaryota > Metazoa > Arthropoda > Insecta > Phasmatodea > Phasmatidae > Clitarchus > Clitarchus hookeri. The sequence goes on from NQII01003004.1 coordinate 93,678, forward strand.
TAATAATATAATTTTTTTAAAAATTAGAAAATCATATGAAGAAAATGTGTATGAAGAGTGAGTGCAGAGATTTGGACGTCTCTTAACATCGAGGTCTTGAGAGCCGACGAGGGTGAAACGACGTGAGTAAGAATCAGTGCTGGAATGAAGGGGCAGGGGAAACGGGAGATCCCCTAGAAAACCTGCCGGCTAATCAGATGCTTGTGAAACTAAGAATTAGCAAATCTGTAAAATTTTTACTTGGCTAACAATTTCCTACTTTTATTTGACTGGCGCATGAATAAAGTGATTAGGCACATTCCAATGTTAATTTTACTTGTGGTGGAAGAATACACAATATGCTTAAAAGTAGGTCTTAAACAGGACTTTCAAAAGTGATCAGTTTATCTTGAACTGCCTTCAAGTATTCCTGCAGCATATTACAGAACACTAGCGACGGACGGCTGCTTGCAAGCCGAGCTGGTGTATTTTCAGGAATGCGCGTGTTTCTTCACGACTGTACGTAGCTGTTCGTTTCCTGGTCAGGTACCTCAACCAGTGATCTGCTATTCCACAGATGATGTATAGGACAAATATTTATCACGGGGAAAAAATATCCACGACCCTTTATTTCAAAACACTGACTCCAAGCCACTTCTTTTTTAGACGATTCTTGTTACGTGTGTTAAAGGGGAAATTTGGTCTTAATCTTGGAATTATACCTTTTTTGCCATTTCTTATGTTCAGATTAATATTGAAAAGTAACTTCGTTAGGTCAATGGATATTATTTAATTATATTTTAGAGACAGTTATCGTTTTACATTAAGTAGGTCTACTATTATCATTCCTGTAGAAATTCTCAGATCATCATTCATTAATAATGAATTAATATATGTTACAAATAGTAAACAAAAAATTCACACCCCTCACACGACAGTTATTCAATCCTCTGAGTGATATTATATGTTGGTCAAAGAAGAAACTTCGGTAACGATTACAGAATATATTTTAAAAGCTAGTAACACCCCAACGATTTATCTTCCCTTGTCTGGAAAGACGATAAGGAAAAAGCGAGGTGAGTATCGAGCAGCACTGGAATGAAAAGTTGGGGGAAACGGGAGATCCCCGAGAAAATCCGCCGACCTGTGGCATCGTCCGGCACAGAAATCCTGTAGCGATCCCAGAAAATATGTTTTATCATTTAGATAAAAATTTTCCCTCATTAGGAAGTTATAAAAATTATATGTTTATTGAAAATCTAGTAATATCACATGCAATATTCAGTAAAATCTTTTAAAATAAAAAAATTACAAAAAATAGTAAATAAAGCACTCAAATACACTTTTATACAATATTTATTCAGTACGCAGTCATTACAGAACACAAAATACAAGCATAGCCCATCTCACTTTTTCGATATTGTAACTATTTCATATATATTTTTTGTCTCTGGTAAACTGAAAATGTTTACACACTGCACTTTTGCGATGAAAATGTATCCAATGCTGTCATAGTCTGGCTTGAAATTTACATAAATGTTCGTAGGGACAGAATAGAGTCATGGTGACAGTCAGACCTCTAGGTGGCGACTAAATAGGCACACCGATTTTTCTCGTCATATATACTGTATGTGGCGATCAGGTGTGCAACCATATGAAAAATTAAATTCTCTTGTATTTCGAGTGACTTCATGTTTAGTCATAGGCTGCAGATTCACGGTCCAAGGGTGAAGTACACTATTTCCGCAGCAGCTCTTCGTTCCTCCACGTGTGTCCAGTCAGGTTCTAACCTGTCGCAGACGTGTCGGTGCTGGTCATCGTTCAGTTTCGCCAGCTTGTGCAGCGAAGGACAGCCATACTCGAACTGCACATTGATGTATTCCAATTCGTTTTTGCTCAAGATGCTCGGCAATATTTTCTGCTTGGGCCCTGCCACATAAACCGGTCCTTGCGATACTGCAACAGCAAGTATCGCAGCACGTTTCCCAAATGGTGGTATGGGATCTTGCCTTCATCACACTCCAGTCCACGGTAGTACTTAGTCAGCTAGTGGTTCGTCTTCTTGCTTTTGTCGTACAAGAGTTTCAACTATTTGTATGGCAAGGGGGGAGGGGGTGAAGGAGTCCATGTGTGTTTTGCCATCATCGTCGCAGCACACTCTGATCTTCTTGAGCACGTAGCTTTTCTGGCTCAGGAAGCAATGTATATTACAGTACATCCTCATACACACTGAAGTGAGAAGAAGTGATCATCCTCTTTATTTATGCTTAGTTCACCATGTTCACAAGCCCCGAAAAGCTGTCGTAGTTTACTACTATGTCGTGCAAAATAAAAGGTATGCAGCAGTGTTCGCAGACATGTTTTCCTTTGAAATAGTTTATATACGACAATGCATAACGTTATTTTGAACTAGCTCGTTTTGTTTGGATGTGTCAAAGACCAGCAATGATGCAGTTTCATGAAATATTTCTGGGCTCAGGGTGGGGTAATATTCGCGACCATAGTAGGAAGCTTGAAACTCAGTGTACAGATAATACGGCAAAGTAAATCCTACTTAGTCGGATGTGTTCAAATCCATGTGTAAAAATTTTTTTCTATTCAAAAATATTTTATGTTATGGATGTTGCAGTGGTCGAAGGTCGATTTGTCGACCAAGATGTTGTGTTGCTTCTTCGTTTTAAATTGCAATATGACGTAGCAAGGTTTTTCTGTGCTTGAAGACATATTCACGAACCAGTGGTTTCGCGTAGCAGATGACAGGACCGGGCCAGTAAACAAACTCCAACTCCTGAAGGTTATATCGATGATGTTATCGTTCTTGACATTGTTCAGTAGCCTCATGTGTTCATGGGTGCTCGGAGTCACGTGGAGAACGAACCACTCTATGTTGGTCATGGTTACAGCGATGGGCTGCGGGTTTTCTCCAGCTCCCAACACTGCATTGAGATGCGAGGTTGCTAGCATTATCACCAGTTATTGCTTGGCACTTATATTATCTTCCTATAATCTTCGGCGAAACCAAATAGCATCGATAGTGGCACAATCGCCTCGAACTTATCTTCTGCGCAGATGGGAACTTTGTATCTGTATTCCATTCCCCAGCCGGCCATTTATAGCATAACGAGTGTGTTATGTATGAGCGAGGTGGAATTTTTTTTTTTTTTTTTGGTTGTTATGTCTACATCCCACGTTTCGTCAAAAGTAACACCGTTCAATTCGTACATTACTGCTCAAAAAGGTGAAGTATACCATTACGAATGAACATAAGGGTGATGAGGTGGGTCTCACCTCTTTCGTGAACGTACCTCGGATGTGCAGGAATGATTGCGAAGGCAGGGTGTACATATATTAATGCTGTGTCGGGATTCGAACATCACGCCCGACGGTTAGGGGACTGTCAGACATGGCTGGTAGCAATGCAGCTCAAACTTTTCGATTCTGTTGACGATTTCTGCCTACTTGGTCACATTCAATACGTTGTCTTATTCTATGCATCTTCACCTTCAACCCTAGGTTACATAGAAAATTTAGCTTTGCATGTGTTATCACCCTAGTGTCTCGAGCTCAACTGATCGTAGGTTTGGTACTGCACTCGACTTTATGCATGGTTCGTTTCGCGAAACTCTATCCCATCGTTTCAAGTGCAAGTGCAAAGTGATTTCTTCGTCTCTTAAGTACTCTGAAAAGCCAAAAAAACTGGTACACCTGCCTAATATCGTGTAGGGCCCCCGCGAGCACGCAGAAGTTCCACAATACGACGAGGCATGGACACGACTAATGTCTGAAGGTATGCAGGAGGCAATTCACACAATGAATCCTGCCGGACAGTCCACAAATCCATAGGAGTGGGAGGCGGTGGCGATATCTTCTGAACAGCACGATACAAGGAATCCCAGACATGCTCAATATTGTTCATGTCTAGTGATTTAGGTGGCCAATGGAATTGTCTAAAGTCAGAATAGTGTTCCTGGAGCCACTCAGTAACATTTCTCGATGTGTGGGGTGTCGCATTGTCCTTCTCGAATTGTCCATATCCATCGGAATGCACAATGGAAATGAATGGGAGCAGGTGATCGGATAGGATGCTTACGTATCTGTCACCTGTCAGAGTCGTATCTAGACGTATCAGGGGTCCCATTTCACGCCAACTGCACAAGCCCCATACCATGAGAGAGACTCCACCAGCTTGAACAGTCCCCTGTTTACATGTAGGGTCCATGGAATCATGTGGATGTCTCCATACCCGTACACGTTTATCCGCCTGACACAATTGGAAACAAGACTCGCCAGACCAGTCAACGTGTTTCCAGTCATCAACAGTCCAATAGCGGTGTTGGCGGGCCCAGGCAAGGTGTAAAGCTTTGTGTCGTGCAGTCAACAACGGTACATGAGTGGGCCTTCAGCTCCGAAAGCCCATATCAATGGTGGTCCGTTGAATAGTTCGCACGTTGGCACTTGTTGATGCCCCAGCATTGAAATCTGCGCCAATTTGAGAACGGGTTGTACATCTGTCACGTTTAATGATTCTCGTCAGTCGTCGTTTGTGCCGTTCGTTCACGATAATTTTCTGGGCGCAGCGATGTCAAAGATTTGATGTTTTACCGAATTGCCGATATTCGCGGTACACTCGTGAAATGTCCGTACGCGAAAATCCAATTTTTATTGTGACCTTGGAGATGCTTTGTCCCATCTCTCGTGCGCCGACTATAACATCACGTTCAAACTCACTTAAATCTTGATAACCTGCCATTCTAGCAGCATTAACCGATCTAGTAACTTTGCCAGACGCTTGTTGTCTTATATAGGCGCTGCCGACCACATCGTGTTATTCTGATTGGTTCCATACCTCTGTTATTTGCATACGCACGCCTATACTAGTTTTTTTGACTCTTAAGTGTATATACAGAGATACTGTATGACCTTTGAGAAAAGTTCTGTATTATAACATAAAAATTATCAAACAGATTCAATAATAAGGAATTATAATTAAAATGTGTAGTTATTTTAAATAATGATAAAGAATGTATGCATTGTCACTCCAGTTTTCAGCTCCTTGTTATGGCCTAGTCTTTCATCCCCAAAACGCTTTGTATTTTACAGGCATATTAAGTTTTTAATGCTTAATAAATGTTTTATTTCAAAATAAATGTTATGTTTTTACTTATATGAATGATAATCACAATGTAAAATTATTTCAAGCAGTGGGCCATTTCATAATGAGTAACTTCTTGTAATGCCCACGTCTTCCATTATAATGGTACCCGAATCCATTATACTTTATAACTTACATAAGTGTTTTTGTATTCATTCACGGATGTGTTCAAATGTTTCAAATTAGTATTTACGTCACACTGGTGTTCGATACTGAAACAGACCACAATGATATTTTCGCGCATATCAAGGAATTATGTAAGATTTTTAATTTTGAACATGACTGAAAATCGACAACTGATATATCTGACTAACAGTTTGCTATGCACATAAATGCTAATGCCATCGCTTATAAAATGTATGAAAATAAATTTTAGGATTTCCCGAACTTCCGCTTTCAATAGTGGGAAAAGTGGCAGCCTACAATGTATTTTCGCTTTAATCTTAAATTAATAAATTCAATATCATGTCGGAGTTTTTCTGCCTTAATTTGAAATGAATAATTTGTGTATGTTTTCGAAATTTTACCCCTAAGGAGATGAAATTAGCTAGAATTTTTTTTAACTTATTCATCAATACCTCTTCAACTCTAAACGCTAAAATAGTCATTCTTGTTTTCAGTTTCCGGATTTTTTAGTCATACCTACAGGGAATAAAATGGAGGTAAAAAATGGTAAAATGTTTTTTAATGACTTTGTATATTTCCGTGTTGAATTAGTACGCGATTACTACACCATCACGTTACATATATATATATATATATATATATATATTATTTTTCAAACAAATATTGCCACGGGTAACAGTTGATTTTTCCATGTTCCATGCAGAAAATTACAATTAAAAAAATATATATCCCCAATGAAGCTAAATATGAGTTCGGTAAGCATATAAAAATGAGATAGTTATATCACTACCGGGTGTTGCTAAGGAACATTTTTTTAATTGCATTTTCTTTATTATACTCAGTTTCTTTTAGGCCGAAGCAGTGAGCAACAGTTATTTATATTTTATAACCTCAAAATACTATACTGATAAAACATTTTTTTAGCGCAGGTTAAGTAGGGGAAACTTTTTTACGTGTGCGCGCACACAAACACACACTCAAACAAACACACACACAAATTTAATTTTCAATAAAAAAATACGCACGTTCATCTGTGCGAGTAAAATATTCATTACTTTAATTTTGCAACACATAAACTCGAATTCGTAGCAGGTATATCCAGGTTAAAACCTTGATTTACCTTTCATTAATATAATCAAAAATAACATTTCCTTGCGAGCAAAAAAGTGGTATACATTTAGAATTCCTAACGGGAAAAAAGAAGTTATAAATCTTCTTTCACTTTCAGGCTAACGAAGATAATATTAAAATAGAAATATGACAAAGGCGCGGGTTTCAAACAGTCGCTGAAAAAAGTATAGAGATATTGCGCCAGGTACGGTCTCAAATAAAACTCCCAATTTTATTTATTCATGAAATTTAGTGACGTGTCGCGCCCAAAATGTAAGCCAAGTAAAACCTTTTGAAAACAGTGGGGTAAGGTTATTTTTACGAAATCAGTTTATAAAATATAAACAGCTGAACAATTATTTACGAAGCTTTTGTAAAGCGTTTAAGGAATCCTCATAGTAAAGCATTACGCAAATTCATTGCGTTTTTTGTCTTAAAAGAGTAACGTACATAGTCCGTGACCTGTAGTAAATATAACGAAAGCAGAACAAACAGCAGGCGAATTATACTAAACTCAGAGGGTGGTAACGTAATATCTCGCACTATTATATCATCTACCAGTTTACATTTCCTTTAAATTCTTTTAGTGGTTTTTTTACATCCCCGCGAGAACTTACATTGGTAAGCTTAAATTATTCGGAAAACTGCAAGCTGTCTTGGGCCAGAAATTATGTCAGAAAACATAGAAGCCATAAAAAAATAATCAATTCACTTAGATTCTGTATAAAACTTTTAAATTATTTCGTCAGTATTTAATTTGTGCAATACTGAATCAACGTTTAATATAAATTTTTCCAAACACTGCACAGACGATTTCTAAAAACCTTAGCTGTTGACCGCTGCCGAATTATTTCACTATGTCACTAGAAGCTCGTTAATTTTGTGAATTCATCTAGCAGAAGACTTGACTCCACACCCTTTTTACACTGTAGGGACCGGTATTTGTTCATTCACATTAAATAGATCCCAGAAATTCACGCATACATAAATAAATTTATCAACAAGTAAGATAACGATAAGCCTGATATATGGATACATTGGTCAGTTTAACATTGTGAAATTGCTACAACTTATATCTTACTACCGCGTTATTAAATCTAATATGTAGAAAACCAAAATAAATAAATAATTGTTGCATTTATTTTAGAAGTTAACATGTGTAGTTAATTTTCTTAGTTACTGCCAGTTTTACTTGACGTAAGGCAGTAAATAATTGTTAGATTATTAATACTAACTGTCAGGGAATTACTATAATGATTTATAAAGTGCTCAATAAACAATAAGCTCACCTAAAAAATCTACAACTGATGTGCCTGGGTAACCTCTTCTGTATACAACATGTGAAAATGTGACTTTTATTTTAATGAATATTTGTTAAATATATAAATTTCAGTCACTGAATTTTCAAGTGGCGATAAAATACTGCTATATTTACATTTTATAAATGAAAATAGTACTGTTTCATGTGTCAGAAATGAATGTGAAGTGTGGCCACAATTATTCTTTTATTTTATTACTATATTCAAGTATGGTTTTATTCATACTCATTTGTAATGCGTCCACTTTAAGACAAGGCAAACATGCCTTAACTGCAACCTGAAGCCAAAATTTAATTACATTTTTTTATTCATTGCCATATGTATTATGATTTTCTTAAATATAGAGAACAATGTATTAAAACTCCTAAAGGCAGTCATGTGTAATACTGCTGTAGTTATTTGTTAAAATTTATGTACTTAGTATATTTCAGGTTAAAATAATACATAAAAATAAGTAATGAAGTTTCATAATCATTTACCAGCCCTGAGTAAACGGAATCCCGCGATTTTTTTATAAAGTTCTGGAATTGCTCCTGGTGAGGTATTTGGTGCTCAGAAAGTACGCAAAATAATTTTTTTTTGGGTAACATCAAACAAAAGAACTTCCTCTAACATGTACAATTTCTTCCTGCAAGAAATAGTACCTGCACACATTAATCTCACGTAAATTTTCGGGGTGATATAGGTAATTAGATTCCGCCGCATGACTTTCTGTTGCATCTTGTGAATGACATCATAACCTTCGAAAATGTAGTGATGCACCACGAATTGTCGAAGTTTGCAACACGATCCCTACTAAACCTGCCATATCTTAGAAGGTGCAACAACCAGTGCTTCGGCGGTGCCGCTTTCGTAAAAAATAGGTAACGGAATTTGTGGCGGCGGTAGGCTGATGTGAACATTTTATCAAACGCACTTCACTCCAGTTAATCAAATGGCAACGGCTCTTGTATGGAAGATTACCAATCAACAGACTGTTTATGGCTGCAGCGCTGTAACTATGCAGTAGAACGCACATATGGTATATATTTAATATGTAGTGCGCTTATATCCGCAGTGTTTATTCGCAATGTTTAATTAAATGAATTTGAACGTCAACTGAGACAAAACAGTGTTCATACTTTTTTTGTGCTAATGTTTAAGTCTGTTTTCTATCGCACTGTTCAGCTTGATCAAATTGATTAGCCCCTCGGTGGAATTAAGTGATTCAGACATGAAACCCGGAATCTTTAATATAATTTCATGAAAACCTTTCGGTTATTACTAACTAGCGAACAGGTCCGGTTTCACTCGGTAACAATTTAGTTTTTACAGCGATACTTTGAAAGACAAAATTGGTTACTGTGGTCATCCTTAACATATAAACATATGCTATCGCGGACTTTTATATAGGCCTTTTTCTACAAATCTTTAGTACAATAATCTGATGTATCTCTTATGGTTCAGTCAGCGCAAGCTACGTAAGCGCCCTAAAAGCGGTTTTTTACGACTTGATTACAAACGGTTCTACATTTCTCTACTATCCTTACATCAAATATAAATGCATTACACACCAAATCCTTCCTCAAGAAATTTTGTAAATGATTTTGAAAACCGCATCAAAATACATCAAGCATTTTAGAAGTACTAAGCGAATACACAGATATACGCGTATAAGCAACTTTGTTTTATACTATTTGGAGACTAGAGATAGGTATGACACACTAAGCGAAAATCATTGCAATCATTACCGTCAGCTCCAACCCACCGACTATAGTATCCTAGGACCTTGTAAAGCACACAAGTCCGTGAAGGATAGGCTTCTTGGAACTCGCCTCCCCTCCAAGCTAGTCAACAAGGAAGCAGCCGGCAACAGTTTCGCCACAACCTTCCTCCTTCCACTACCAAACGGGGTCTCAGACCACCCGACGAGGACAGCACATCCTTCTCTGTTCTGTTGCTCTCTACCTTTATTCTTCTCAGTTCTTATCTCTAGCTGTAGGCAGACCTCCAACTGACCAAAGCAGAAACCTTTTTATGTGATGAAACCTGTTAACGGCTATTGAGCGGACGTGTTCGTACATGCTAGTCTTGGAAGTTCAAAAGTTTTCCACCATAGAGCTCTGCGAGAGCCAAGCTAGACACACAGGATCTATGGTGCCACGCGCACAGAGGAGCGAAGATGCCTCCCGTTACAAAATTAATCTCCGCTCATCCAGAAAAAAAAATATATATATTTGTCCCCCTGAGAGAATGAATGTTTGTTTGTGGTTCACCCACGTGTTAATGTTGATAGAAATCGCATTCTGCAAACTCGTATTTTATACGTTATACACTACTAACAATTAGTTTTAGAGTGAATAATTTCTATAAAAATGTCACATTAGAGGCTACGTATAAAAATAATTCCGGAATCCACACACAGCCTGTTCGAGCGCTATTGAAAAGTACCTATAAATAGTGTCTTTGAGACGATATATCTATTTATATGTTTATAAAAGTTTCATGATTCTCATAAATTAAACTATTACCGTTAGCTCTTAAGCACCCAATATGAAAGGAAAGAAACATTCCTTTCAGTTTTGAATGATACAGTTTGCCATATGGAATAACGTATTGTAGCTGTAACTACCATTGGCGATGATATGAGACTGACTGCTTATGCAGATCGTTATATGTTGTTCACGGTAAAATTAGCACTTTTATAAGCCATGCTTAAGATCTATTTGTATACACGTGTAGTCTTCCATCGTATGTGAAATTAACAATGCCATGGACCTTATCACTTTATTCATGCTTCAGTAAAGTGAAGCTGTGATACTATTATAAAAGTAAATATTTTACAAATATGCTAATTCGTACTTTTGCATGAATTAAATAACGAGAAAGTAAAATAAAAAATTTCAGTATTCATAAATCTTTACGTAACACTTCGGGTTCAATGATAAGGCATTGATCTACTATCCCTTCATCATTGTTACTAACTTCACCGGGCGCATGCCTTTCAGTATGCCTGTTAAAATATTCACATTTAGGAAAAGTGACATTATTCAATGATTGTTTCAGAAATGCTCACTTGATCATTAACAGCCTTTAGTATGCCATAGCAGTAGTTACAAATAGGGCATTCGTTTTCCAGCGTCAGGCGGGGAAGCCGGGGAGCAAGAAGCTTGGTAAGAAAACCGTAAACATGCTCTTGCATTACACTTACACAGTGGCCATTTTGTAATCCAGTACGATAATCGCCTGCTCTTGCATGCATCTGCGACGGCGACCATTTTGTTTCCAAAATTTTCCAAAATTAAAATAAAAAAATTTATTTTTAAATTTTTCAAATTTATTCCAATTTGAAATTTTTTATCCAAAAATTTCAAATTGTAATTTTTTTTTCTTGAAAAATTATTTTGTAAATTTTTTAAGTATTTAAATGTAAAAAAAATTTAATTTTCCGAACATTCCATGGCGGACGTTTTGTTGCGCAACTTAGTCTCAGGCTGTGTCCCTGCAACGCCGCCACAATACATAGATGTAGGCGTGTGCCCGCAACGACACCACACGACACCTCAGGCGTGTCACTACGACGACGCCACGTCTTCATGACATAGAGCCAGTCTACATGGTGCCGCTGTGATGTAGCGGATAGACAACTCGCAGTCTGGGGACGCGGCGGTGCGGTGGATAGACACCTCGCTTCATGGGGGCCGCAGTGGAGCAGTGCATAGACATAGTCTCAGGGGTGTCCCTACGTTGACGCCACGATTTCATGACATAGCCCGAGGTATCACGTGCTTTTCGGAAATACACTGTAAAATTCGTTTTTAGTGTCAACACTCATAGCCCCAGGCAATGCGTGATTTTTCGAAACCTATTTCGAAATTTTATATTTTTCTGCGACAATGCTCCAGGCTCTGCCGACGTCACTGAGAAATTCTTTTAAGCGAATTAGGCACCTTAGGCAAGGCGTGATTTTTCGAAACGTATTGAAAGAGTTCCATAGTGACTGTGGGGCTGCGGTGGTGCGGGGAATGGACGACAAACTGCCTCAGTCGGAACGGGGACTTGTGCTAGAATTTCGATGGGGCCGCGGTGATGAAGTGGATATACGACATACATAAGTGCATGGTGTATGCACCATGCACTTATATTCCATTGCTCATGACCCCACAATATGTAGGAGTGACTCTTTTTTTGGGCAATGAGGGATTAAGGGGTTTTCTCCGAGTCTATCCAAATCCCTGCCATGGTGCCTCGACTGGGTCCAACTTCATGCATGTGCATTCCATGATTAAGGGGTTTTCTCTGAGTCTTCCCAAATCCCTGCCACGACTCCTCGACTGGTCCCTGCGTCATGCTTTTGCATTCTATGAAAGGGCTGTAAGGGGCTGAAATTGCTCCTGACCCCACAATATGGAAGAGTGACTCCTTTTTGAAAAATGAGGGATTGAGGGGTTTTCTCCGAGTCTACCCAAAGCGCTCCCACGACGCCTTGACTGGTTCCTACTTCATACTCGTGCATTCCATGCAAGGGGGAATTCTCCGAGTCTTCCCAAATCCCTGCCACGAACCCCCGACTTTTCACTGCATCATGGTCTCGCATTCCACTGAAATGGCTCAATGCTCTTGCATTCCAAGATGATCCCTCAATGAGAGGCAGTGTCTCCTTTTTGGGAAATGAGAATTTGAATATTTTCATGCTGTTGGCGAGAAATTCTTTTTTTTTTTACCGCAATGACGCGTCGACCGGTCCTAGGGGTTATCTCAGAGTTTTCGCAAATGTGATTATAATTTAATTCCTTCCTACTAGATCGTATGTGTCGTGATCTTGCATTATGCGAACTTATAGCATTATTTATCTTAATAACGGGCATGTTTAAGGTACAACCGCCAAATTCATAACATAGACATCACCCCCAGCAACGAACATTACTACGGGCTCATTTATGCTCTTTGCAGAAATATAGCATAGTGGACAGTTATTGCCGACCTGTTTAAGGTACAACCACCAAATTAGTAACATAGACATCACCTCCGACAACATCAATTATCACAGAGATATTTATGTCCTATGAGTACTTATAAGCATAGTTGGCCGTAATTCTCGAACCATTTAAGGAATAAACGTAAATATCATAACATAGACATCACCCAAGACAACGAAAATTATCACAGGGTAATTTATACCCTAGGCGTGCTTATAAGCATCGTTGTCGTAATTCACGAACTGGTAAAGATAAATTCGTCAAATTTTTAACATAGATATCATCCCTGACAACGAAAAATTATTACAGTGTCATTTAAGGTAAATGAGATCTTATAAGCATAGTTGACTATAATTAAATACACTTTTAAGATACAACTGCCTAATTCGTAACATAGACATCACTCCCAACAGCGAAAATGCTAGCATGTTCATTTATGACCTATGTGAACTTATAGACATAATTGCTTGTAATTTCCAACCCGTTTAAGATACATTCGTCAAATTAGTAACACCCGACCAGCCAAGGATGTTTTGTCTGTACAGGTAAGAAGAATTTTTCTCAAAGCTACCATGCTCGTCGTCAAGAGACTGGTTGCATACGAAATACGAAGCTTGTTACACACTGAGGCGACAAATATCATAAGATACCTCCTAATATCGTATCAGAACTCCTTTTGCCCGGCGAAGTGCAGCAACTTGTCTTAGCATGGACTTAACAAGTCGTTGATAGTCCCTGGCAGAAATATTAAGCCATGCTGCCTCTATAGACGTTCATAATTGCGAAAGTGTTGCCGGTGCAGGAGTTTGTGACAAACTGACTTCTCAATTGTGTCCCATAAATGTTCGGTGGGATTAATGTCGGGCTGTCTTGGTTGCCAAATCATTCGCTGGAATTGTCCAGAATGTTCTTCAAACCAATCGCGAACAGTTGTGGCCCTGTGACAGGGCGCATTGTCATCCATAAAAATTCCATCGTTGTTTGGGTACATGAAGTTCTTGAATGGCTGCAAGTGGTCTCCAAGTAGCTGTATATAACCCTTTCCAGTCAATGATCGGTTAAGTTGGACCAGAGGACCCAGTTCATTCCACGTAAAAAGAGCCCACACAATTATGGAGCCACCACCAGCTTGCACAGTTCCTTGTTGACAACTTGGTTCCATGGATTCGTGGGGTCTGTGCCTAACTCGAACCCTACCATCAGCTCTTACCAACTGAAATTGGGACTTATCTGACCATGCCACGGTTTTCCAGTCATTTAGGGTCCAACCGATATGTTCACGAGCCGAGGAGAGGTGCTGCAGGTGATGTTGTGCTGTTAGTAAAGGCATTCGAGTCGGTCTTCTGCTGGCATATTTCATTACAGCCAAAGTTCGCCGCACTGTCCTAACGGCCACGTCTGTCGTACATCCCACATTGATTCCTGCGGTTATTTCACGCGGTGTTGCTTGTCTGTTAACACTGACCATTCTGCGCACACGCCGTTGGTCTCGGTCATTAAGTGCAAGTGGCGGCCACTGCGTTGTCCATGGTGGGAGGTTATGCCTGAAATGAGGTATTCTCAGCACACTCTTGACACTGTGGATCTTGGATTGTTGAATTCGTTAACCATTTCCGAAATGTAATGTCCCATGCGTTCAAATCCAAATACCATTCCGCGTTCAAAGTCTATTAATTTCCGTCGTGCGCCCATAATTACGTCAGAAACCTTTTCACATGAAACACTTGACTACAAATGAAAGCCCAACCAATTCACTGTACATTTATACATTTTGTATGCGATACTACTGCCATCTGTATATTTGCATATTACAATCCCATGACTTTTGTAACCTCAGTGTATTAACAAGTGAAAAATGGATATAATTTTTTCGAAGACATGATAGCTTAAAAATACATATTACAAAATGCAAAGATCTGCTTCCTGCACAGCCCAATCAATATTTGCTGAGAACAAACCAAACTTTTGATTGAAATACATCCACGAAGGAAAAATTCGAACCATCAACATCATTAAAGGTAACGTACCATATAATCAAAACAATGGCTGGAACAGCCACATCTCCTAGACATCCACAATACTACTGTAACATGACATTTGCATATGCCTGCAATGCGAAGACACATATAAAGCATAAATTTTAGCTGAATCCGTATCGCACATGCTTTTAATGTAATATATGCCAAGGTTTGTTCGCGAGTATAGACAGATATGGAAAAGTGCAAAGACCTTGTTTCTCTACATCAAAGCAACAAAGTGCATTGTCAATGTTACAAACTTGAGATGATTGGATGTCTACTATACCAAGTATTGGTACACATACATCAAAAACTTCCGACCTTCATGTGAACAATGAACGCAATCCTTCACCAATGTGGAGAAAATAATGTTGCTATTGTGGTAAGATCGTTAGTAAATGTAGCAACGCATGTCGACATGAGAGATGTAAAAAACACTGTGTGGCGGGGGAGAGAGGTCGGGATTATTGTTAAAGTGTTTGCCATGATTTGTTACTATGGTATATTTTTTTTTCAAGGAACTGTGGAAAATTCTTGCATCCGTATGGGGATATAGTAAAATAGATATGTTAGCGAGCTGAATTTTTGTTTCCAGAATACATGAAAGAAAATCTTCAATTCCCACTGACGAAATGTGAAGATTTTATACATATGAAAATGATGGTATCGCCTTACTTGTTATTCGAATTTCAAAGAGTGAACATCGTCTCGAGCGAGCGATGATGGAAAATACGTCAGAAAGTAATTAGTGCTGTTTCTGACAGAAGTAATTTAATAGCAGCTATAATACTCGTCGACATGAAACTGGGTGTTCTATGAACATGAAGTCATCAACATGTGAACAGTGCAAGTTTCAATTTAAACGATGTTGATAACTTAAGAAGACATCTTGAAACGTGTGATAGACTCTTACCTGTGCCAACTAAGCGATGAAGTGTATTGCCTACATGTGAAAAAAAAATATGTGAAAGCCAGACACTTGCTGCATTGGATACTGGTGCGCTGTCAACATAGAAAACATCCGACCTGGACATGAACAGTTATACACAGTAATCAAGATATTCATGTTACTACTGCAGCAAGACCTCTAGTAAAAGTTGCAGTGCTCGTCAAGGTGAGAAATCTGGAAAATGTGTGAAGAAGAAGGAATGGGTTTACTAAACTACTTGTTGCTATAAGTGTGGTCGTGAATTCTCATGTTATGAAGTAACAGGTGTTCCACACAGCATGCGACGCGAAATACACAACCATAAGGTAAAACTATGTCGTGAGTCGTATTACAACCATAGCAAAATGTGTACATATAAAGCACCTACACCTGTATCTGTTATAAACTTACCAAATGAGAACAGATTCATACAGAAATAATCTGCATTCCGAGGTCTTATGACGATGTGTGTTGCATCTTATTCATCAGACATGGGAAGATATTTGTTTTTTAAGCATATAAAATAGAATATTATAGATCAACTTTCATGCTTTATGGAAAAAGAATTTTCAGTAGAATATAATATATGGTTGGACTATAAATATACCAAATCAGAACCACAAGAAGATGATGAATATAGCGAGAGAGCCTTCCAGATCTCGAATCTACTTCTGTATAACACACACGAAATTGACGACAGTGTTGAAGCTAGTATACAGAAGATTTGTCATGTGGAGGAAGAATATATGGGAAAGGGTTCCGGTTGGACATTATATAAGATACATCATATACAGTTGAGAACAAATTTACTTTGGTCACTTGGCTAATAGATGTATGCAGTTTGAGGGCATGCAATCGAGAATGTCATGTACGTCTACCTGCAAAAATCTTCACCAAGTTTGTAGAAGGAATCACGAGTCTTGCAGACAAGTACTACTGACGAAGTGCCTACATATGCAAAACAAAAGCATAAATATGTTGCTGAAGATAAGAACTACTTGAAGTTGAGACAGAAGAAACGCAGATTCGAACCTATTACCCTGGCCCAGAGATACCTAACAACCTACTCATCGTGGAAGAATATACATGCAGACGCGTATCAAGAAACTTCTGTGAAGAGTGACGGGAAGTCTGACTGCTTCTTTTGTGAAGACTTCAATGACTTGGTAGAAAGACTAAAGGTGATGGATCCATTGCAGTGAAGTTGATATCTGAAGACATGTGCTGCACATTATTCGTCAGACATGGTACACGATAGTTGTACTAAACTTAAGCATATGAATGAGAATATTATAGATCAACTTACAACCAAGATAGAACAAAGAAAGAGTAGTAAAACATTATATATGGTTGGACTGTATAAATACCAAGCCAGAACCACATTATGATGAATATAGAGAGAGAGCCTTTAAGACATCAAATGTGCTTCGCTCGCTCTCTCTCTCTCTATATATATATATATATTTATATAATGTACGAAATTTAAGAAAGCGTTGAGTCTAGTTTACTAAATATTTTGCCGTGAGGACGAAGAATATATGGGAAAGGGTTCCGGTTGAGCATAATATATATAATATATAAGCTGTAGTTGTGCACAAATTTACTTCAGCCACTTGGCTAATTGGCATATGCCTATTTCCCACTACTCCACTGCAGAGAAAATAATAACCTTACTTCGTAATCGACCTACAGAATGAGGGTATAAATTAAAGCAACAGCAGAAATTCACATAGTTTCTAAGCTATCGCGTACACAGCATCACTACTGTGTGAAGGTAGTTTTGTGGAGTATGCATCGCGGAGGACTCTACACTGTAGTAGAGAACGCAGAGAGGAGGAGTCAGCAGAGGGGTGGAGTCCGCAGAGGGGAGGAGTCCAGAAAAGGGGGATTCCACAGAAGAGAGGAGTCTGCAGAGGAGAGGAGTCCTCAGAATGGTGGAGTCCGCAGAAGATAGGAATCCTTAGAGGGGAGGAGTCTGCAGAAGGAAGGAGTCCGCAGATGGGAGGAGTCCGCAGATGGGAGGAGTCTGCAATGCATTGTAGTACATGCAATCGAAAATGGCCTGTATGCCTACATGCAAAACTTCACCAATTGCTCAATAATTACATGGAAAACAATGAAGTTACTGTGGCAAGGCCTTTAGTAAAAATTGCAATGCACGGCTACATGAACAGAGTGAGTGCAAAAGAAACTGGCATCCAGAATACTATCATGTGATATGTGTGGTGCGACATTTGCTAGAAGTGGCAATCTAAAGATATATACTGGTATATGTAAAGGTAACACACCTTTACTTGGCAGAACTTATTGACGCAAGGCAATACAATAGCCGGCCATCATACTGATTCGTCGTGTAAACTATTGAATGTTCCATCGCCCTTAACATTAACCGGACATTCCTCAAGTTCCAAAAGAATCTGTGAAGAAGGAAATACGACCGCTGCAGACATTAACCATTAAGAGTACAAACCATACAGATCGTCCAACTTTGTGAACAACAAACATGTATTGCTAACACGTAAGATAAAAAACGAAGATGTTACAACTATCCAGAACATGGAGCACGAAAGTGTTACCACCAAGTCTGCTGGTCATGATGTGAAATGTACATATTCTACTGACGATGATGAAGTAACTGCATCTGCACAGCAAAAGCGTAAACACGATGCTGAAGAAGACGGCTACGTGAAGTTGAAAGAGAATAAGGAAGATTCGAACCAAGTACTTTGGTTCAGAGGTATATCACAAACTACTCATCACAGAAGAACATAGATGCTTACGTGTATTGGTAATCATCTGCGAAGAAAGTATTTACAACTAACCAGGACAATGAGAACAAATATGTGACCTCGAAGTCTACACCATATACTCCCGATGAAGTGCTGACACTGCAATGCAAAAGCATAAACATGTTGCTGAAGATAAGAGCTTCTTGAAGTTGGGACAGAAGAAACTAAGATTCGAACCAAGTACTCTGGCCCAGAGGTATCTCACAAACTACACATAACGGAAGAAGATAAATGAAGACATATATTGTGAACCTCCTGCGAAGAGTGTC
Organism: Clitarchus hookeri; assembly: GCA_002778355.1. Lineage (NCBI taxonomy): Eukaryota > Metazoa > Arthropoda > Insecta > Phasmatodea > Phasmatidae > Clitarchus > Clitarchus hookeri. The sequence continues at coordinate 112,326 of NQII01003004.1, forward strand.
GTGAAGTTTAGCTACCTATTTTCTGAAGACCCCAATGACCTGGTTGATAGACTACATGTGCTCGTTGCAGTACAGAGAAGTGGATATCTATCTGTTATCGGAGAGGTAATTGTGATTATTTAATGAACTCAGAGCTAATGACTATATCGAATGATAGTATATATATATNTGACTTTATCGAATTATATATATATAAATATGTTCACCACGCTTCTCGCCAACATCTAGAGAGAGAAAATGGTTGTTTTTTTTTTAATTGAAATTTTTTTTTGTTACAGTATATATATGTATAAATATAACTTGATGTTCTTTGGTTTTAATTGAAAAAAAAAGTATGTATTTTTGTAAAAAAAATATATATATATTTTACTTTGTGTTGTTATTGAAAAAAATTGTATATATATTTTTTGACAAATATATATGTGTTTATATATTACTTCTTACTCTGTATTTATACTTTTTCTGTTGGTGGAGACGAGATGTCAAACACACATACCTAAAACTAATTTACCAGTATAGTAAAGGTAATTTAATAATGATAAAAAACATTACACACAATCCGTTTGGATTCGACGTTACTTGTATATTAAAGGAAAAACATTTAACATGGTTAGCAGTAGGGGCCCTAAAGGGTCGATACAATCATTACGATATCGATGTGACTTTTGCGAAAATACTTTTAGTAAAAGTTGTAATGAACAGCGACATGAAAGTACACATTACATGTTCAGCCTAGCATACAAAGGGTTTTGCTGTGATAACTGTGATTATGTGTTTACCCGAGGTGATAATCTGTTTAGTCATAACAAGAAGTAAAATAGCTATGTTTGTAGTTCATCGGGAAGCGAGTGTTTCTATTATGGTAAGATATTCAGGAATCGTACCACTTCCAAAGGTCATGAAGATTGTAACTATAAAATTACCATCATCTACAAGACATATCCACGTGTCAACTGCTGTGCGATATATGCGAATAAGAGTGTCTTAAATGCTCACAACAGGAATTGTTTTGCAAAAAAACGCTTACCATAAATGTATCGCTTGAATGAAGAATATGTTGAACATTTGTCAAATAAGGATATGCAAACTTATTATGATAATTCTATAAATAAATGTGAAAGTATATAAATTATTTCCATGTTATTCATTGATCTTAAGCCACACCAATATTAAGTTCAAAGTCATCACTAGAGGGATGGTCTTGCTTTCCAAGAGTGAGTCGTCCCTGCTACGACTAACTGATGTAATGCCAAAGCATGATGTTTGCATACTGGCTGACAAAATGGGTGCCAAAAATAAATTTTTTTTATTCATTTGAAAATTTGACCTTGACCTTTGATACCACCATGGAATGATAGAGGAAAAATTAATTTTGAACTTAACATTGACCTACGATAGTTTTTAAATTTTGTCATTGACCTTGACCTTTTATTACCGCTATGGTATGCTCGAGGAAAATAAAAATTTGACTTTAACCTTTACATTGACCTCCAAAATTCACAGAAAAATCGTAAGAACTTCGCGGCTGAAGACAGCAGCGTGACCCAATCTTCAGATTCGCCATCGTCGAAGATGAAGTTGGGAGGACACTCCTGTCTTCATCCGCGAAATTCCTACGATTTTTCTGTACTTTTAGGAGGTCAAGGTCAAGGTCAATTTTTTTCCTGAATAATAATTTTTAACCATTCATTTGAGTAGCAAAAACCAGTTGTTCATGGCCCAATACATGAATATCACCAGTAGTACCACCTATTGCATTTGTTAAGCAAGTTTCACAAGCCCAAGAAATATATGTTTTGTTATATTTGCTTTATATATTTGCTATTCGGGGTATGACTACTAATCCTGGTTGTTCTATTTTTGAGGTTTGTTTTTATCGTCATCCTCAAAATAATACAGGTGTTGCTGTAAATTATTTAAGTCAAATAGTTGTACGAGATATTATTTGCTTGAAGACTTTTGTACTCCATGAATATTACTAATCAGACTACTGTTGTCTCTTTGGCTCAAGCTCCTCTTTTATATTCAAGGAAGAAGATGAAGATTGAGTTGGGTGATGAAATATGGATGTTAAGAAAATTGGTTAATGTTACTTAAATAAATGGTTTAAAATTATTAATGTTTATTAATTACTCTTAAAACACTTAATTTTCGTTTAACATGCGCGAAAACAGTTTTGACCTTGAACATAGTTGCAAGATAGGAAGTTCTTATCGGCGTGGCTGGATGTAATTCCACTGCTAATTTAACATTCGACTATGGGGCTACCATTGCGGCAATGCCCATATATAATATTCTCTTACATATGCTTAAGATAAGAACAAATACCGTCCACCATGTCTGACGAATAATATGCAATAAATGTATTCAGATATTAACTTCACTGCAATGGATCCATCACCCTAAGTCTTTCAACCAAGTCCTTGAAGTCTTCACAAAATAAGCAGTCAGACTTCCCGTCACTCTTCACAGAAGGTTCTCGATACGCGTCTGCATATATGTTCTTCCACGATAACCTTGTTTTTAGATATCTCTGGGCCAGGGTAATAGGTTCGAATCTGCGTTTCTTCTGTCACAACTTCAATTATTCTTATCTTTATCAACATGTTTATGCTTTTGCTTTGCAGATATAGGCACATCGTCAGTAGAATATACATATTTCACATCGTCATCAGCAGAATTGTAGGTCACAATTGCGTTCTCAATGTCCTGGATAGTGGTAGAAACTTCGTATTTCACCGTACATGACAGCAATGCATGTTTGCTGTTCACATCATCTGACGATCTGTATGGCTCGCACTCTTCACAGTACTTGTCTGCAAGACTAGTGATTCCTTCTACAAACTTGGTGAAGATTTTTGCAGGTAGACGTACAGGACATTCTCGATTGTATGCCCTCAAACTGCATACATATATTTGCCAAGTGACCAAAGTAAATTTGTTCTCAACTGTATATGATGTATCTTATATAATGTCCAACCGGAACCCTTTCCCNGCCAAGTGACCAAAGTAAATTTGTTCTCAACTGTATATGATGTATCTTATATAATGTCCAACCGGAACCCTTTCCCATATATTCTTCCTCCACATGACAAATCTTCTGTATACTAGCTTCAACACTGTCGTCAATTTCGTGTGTGTTATACAGAAGTAGATTCGAGATCTGGAAGGCTCTCTCGCTATATTCATCATCTTCTTGTGGTTCTGATTTGGTATATTTATAGTCCAACCATATATTATATTCTACTGAAAATTCTTTTTCCATAAAGCATGAAAGTTGATCTATAATATTCTATTTTATATGCTTAAAAAACAAATATCTTCCCATGTCTGATGAATAAGATGCAACACACATCGTCATAAGACCTCGGAATGCAGATTATTTCTGTATGAATCTGTTCTCATTTGGTAAGTTTATAACAGATACAGGTGTAGGTGCTTTATATGTACACATTTTGCTATGGTTGTAATACGACTCACGACATAGTTTTACCNCAGATACAGGTGTAGGTGCTTTATATGTACACATTTTGCTATGGTTGTAATACGACTCACGACATAGTTTTACCTTATGGTTGTGTATTTCGCGTCGCATGCTGTGTGGAACACCTGTTACTTCATAACATGAGAATTCACGACCACACTTATAGCAACAAGTAGTTTAGTAAACCCATTCCTTCTTCTTCACACATTTTCCAGATTTCTCACCTTGACGAGCACTGCAACTTTTACTAGAGGTCTTGCTGCAGTAGTAACATGAATATCTTGATTACTGTGTATAACTGTTCATGTCCAGGTCGGATGTTTTCTATGTTGACAGCGCACCAGTATCCAATGCAGCAAGTGTCTGGCTTTCACATATTTTTTTTTNAGGTCGGATGTTTTCTATGTTGACAGCGCACCAGTATCCAATGCAGCAAGTGTCTGGCTTTCACATATTTTTTTTTCACATGTAGGCAATACACTTCATCGCTTAGTTGGCACAGGTAAGAGTCTATCACACGTTTCAAGATGTNTTTTTTTTCACATGTAGGCAATACACTTCATCGCTTAGTTGGCACAGGTAAGAGTCTATCACACGTTTCAAGATGTCTTCTTAAGTTATCAACATCGTTTAAATTGAAACTTGCACTGTTCACATGTTGATGACTTCATGTTCATAGAACACCCAGTTTCATGTCGACGAGTATTATAGCTGCTATTAAATTACTTCTGTCAGAAACAGCACTAATTACTTTCTGACGTATTTTCCATCATCNACGAGTATTATAGCTGCTATTAAATTACTTCTGTCAGAAACAGCACTAATTACTTTCTGACGTATTTTCCATCATCACTCGAGACGATTTTCAATCTTCGAAATTCGAATAACAAATAAGGTGATTCCATCATATTTTATAGGAATAATAACTTCGTATTTCGTCAGTGGGGATTTAACCTTTTTTTTAATGCATTCTGTAAATATAAATTCAGCTCGCTAACGTATCTAGTTTTTTTCTATATCCATACGCGGATGCAAGTTTTTTCCCACAGTTCCTTGTAAAGGTTTATACTATAGTAACAAATCATGGCAAACACTTTAACAGTAAACCCCGACATCTCTCCACCGCCACACAGTGTTTTTTACATCTCTCATGTCGACGTGCGTTGCTACTTTAACTAAAGATCTTACCACAGTAGCAACATTGTTTTCTCCACATTGGTGAAGTATTGCGTTCATTTTTCAAATAAAGGTCGGAAGTTGGTGATGTATGTGTACCAATACTTGTTATAGTAGACATCTGATCTTCACAAGTTTTTAACATTGACAATTCACTTTGTTGCTTTACATGTAGAGAAAAAAGGTTTTTGCACTTTTTGATATGTAATTTTAAACTGTCTATACGCGTGTACATACCTTGGCATATATATCATTAATAGCTTGTGCGATACGGATTAAGCCTACATTTATGCTTAATATGAGCTTTCGCATTGCATGCATATGGAAATATAATGTTACAGTAGTATCATGAATGTCTAGGAGATGTTCCAGCCATTGTTTTCATAATAGTGTACGCAGTCTTTAATGATGTTGATGGTACGAATTTTTCCTTCGCAGATATCTTTCCATTAAAAGTTTGCTTTATTTTCAGCAAATACTGATTGGGCCGTACAGTAAGTAGTTCTTTGGATGTTGTAATAGGTATTTTTAAGCTATCATGTCTTCGAAAAAATTATTTAAACTTTTTACATTATAATATAACAAGTTTCGTATTTCGTAAGTAACCAGTCTCGTGTCGACGAGCATGGCAGCTGTGAGAAAAATTCTTCTGACAGTAACGACATAAATAACTTTCCCCATTATTTCCCATCGATGAAGATGAAGAGCCCATTCACCTCAGCCACTGTTCACTTTTCGAGGTCTGAATAGCAACTGAGTCGGTCATACTATACTTATATATATATATATATATACATACTGTATAACAATTTGTGTGTAGTATTTACATACAGATGCAAGACAGATACTCACAATATTAGAAACCATTTCACTAAGGGTAAAAACCTACCAATGGTTAAATGAAAGGAAAGACGGTTGCCTAAATTTCGCCATGTAAAAAATAAAACGTAGGTAAATTAACAAATCATAATTTCACTTTAATTTAGACAGGTTACAGCTGAGTTGATCGGAAAGTCTGGGAGCTGGTGACAGTGTTTTCATGTCATAACAGGCTCGCATATAGGAGAAAGTTGTCTTCTCTGGACGCTGCTCGCCCTCCCTCGAGCAGTTCCCAGTTATGCTGTACAGAAAAAACATCCTTGGCGGGTCGGGTGTTACAAAGTTGACGAATGTATCTTAAAAGGGTTGGAAATTACAAGCAACTATGTCTATAAGTTCACATAGGTCATAAATGAACATGCTAGCATTTTCGCTGTTGGGAGTGATGTCTATGTTACGAATCATGCAGTTGTATCTTAAACGTGTATTTAATTATAGTCAACTATGCTTATAAGATCTCATTTACCTTAAATGACACTGTAATAATTTTTCGTTGTCAGGGCTATGTGGTAAAAACATGGCTGCCATTTAATGTTAGAGGACTGCCGCAGCCTCGGGGAGTGAGTTGTCTATCCACCGCACCACTGCTACTCCCCTGTCGCTATAAAATGCAAGAGTATGCAGTTTTGCATATCGCCTATCCACTGCATCACCGCGGCGCCCTTCGAAATGCCAGATCAAGTCCCCGCACAGCCTCGGGCGATGGGGCGTCGTTGTAGTGTCACAACCATCGCCTGTATGTGCATAGGCTGGGGCGATGTAATGTGACGTCGTAGGGACACCTCTGCGGCTATGTAATGTGGCGTCGTTGAAGGGACATGCCTGCGGCTATGTATTGTGGCGGCGTTGCAGGGACACAGCCTGAGGCTATGTTACGCAACAAAACGGCCGCCATGGAATGTCTGGAAATTGTTTTTTTTTTAACTTTTGGAAATTTTTTGTATCTTTTCAAAAAATGTTAAAAATTTTGAAAAAGTTTTTAAGGAGAAAAAAAAACCTTTTGAAACTTTTGAAAATAAATAGGAATATTAAAAAAATTTTGAAAAAAAATATTAAATTTTTGAAAAATTTTGGAAACAAAATGGACGCTGTCGAAGAGGAATGCAATATCAGGCGGTTTTAGCACTGGCTTACAAATTGGCCACCGTAGAAGTGGAGTGCAAGAGCATGACGTTTACGGTTTACTTACCAAGCTCCTTGCTCCGCGGCTCCCCCATCTTACGCTGGCACTGAATGCCTTATTTCTAAATACTCATAGCCTGTGTCATAACCATGAATTTGGCTGAGAACTTTTTTGTATCCGATCTCTTCAGCCAAATAGCAAGGGTGGTGATTAAGACAGCTGAAGCCCCTCCCAAAATATGAATAAATATTTGATGAATAACATTATGCTGAAGATAATTGAAATTAATTCGGAATTAATGTTACTGCATGTGACTGCCTGTAGTAAGAGAAATGCCTCGTTAAGTTTCGAATTAAAATTTAACAAAACTCTATAATGTTTACGATAATTAATATGCATACCAATGCATTTTTAATAAAAACGTACATTGGTAAGTATTTTCCATTTCCCAACCCAAATCAATATTATGATGTAAGGTATGCAAATTTCTGTCTTAAAAAATACAGCCAAAGAAAGTCTAATAAGCCAACCCTTCCGGAAAGGGAATTCCTGCTTTGTCTCTAATATACACTGAAGAGCCAAAACAACTGGTATAGGCGTTCGTATGCGAATAACAGAGGTATGGAACCAATCAGAGTAACTCGATGCGGTCGGCAGCTAGATCGGTTACTGCTGCTAAAATGGCAGGTTATCAAAATATAAGTGAGTTTGAACATGGTGTTATAGTCGGCGCACGAGAGATGGGACATAGCATCTCCGAGTTAGCGATAACATTTGGATGTTCCCGTACGACCATTTCACGAGTGTACCATGAATATCAGGAATCCGGTAAAACATCACATCTTCGACATCGCTGCGGACGGAAAAGATTGTGAACGAACGGGACAAACGACGACTGACGAGAACCATTAATTGTGACAGACGTGCAAACCCTTTCTCAAATTGTCGGAGATTGGATTTTTGGACTGCCCTAAAGGATTCATGGTTTGAATTGCCTCCTGCATACCTTCAGACATAAGTCGAGTCCATGCCACGTCATCTTGCGGCACTTCTGCGTACTCGGGGTGCCCTACACGATATTAAGCAGGTGTGCCAGTTTTTTTGGCTCTTCAGAGTACATATATATAATACACACACATGCATATACCTCCATACATAACGAGATTTAACAGGCCTATAGATAGTTCCTTAAACGCGAAATTATGTAATTATATAGTTTTGAGTCGCTTAAAATATTGATTAAATTTTTTTTCATATTTAAACATTAATTTTGACTAATATTATTTAAGTTTGTAGATAATTTTATACCCATTAATAATTGGTGAAATAAGTACTCATTTGAAACAACTATAGATTCGTGAGTTTAATGATTATGCAACAGCGTTCTTCTTTAATACTGGCGTAACTCAACGAAAGCAACTGAGATGGTAATTAAAATTATGTAGCGCTAATGTTGGACTAACTTCGGGAACATCATAAATTGGTTGACCACACAAAACAAAGGTTATGTATAATTTGGTAAAAATATAACTGCGTAGTACCAGCAGTGACATACGATGGTTCTATAGCAGGGTTGGAGAATGTTCAGATTGCACTGTCTTACTTCAAAACAGACAGATAATTAAAAAAAATATCTCTAGATGTGAAATCTTTATTCATTACACTATGTGTGTGATTTTACTTTAGAGTACCGTTTCATTTTATATGTTTTAGGCTTTTAAACCTTTCATTTCAGTTGATTGATAATGAGTCCGGCAAAAGGGCACGGGGCACCGGAGCCGAAGCCGACATTCTACTGTGTCATTCCGGTCGTCTGGCAGCCATTTTCTCTCAAAATGTTTCCTTTATCCCCTAGCAATATACTATTTTTCATTTCCTTTTACCCTTAAAATTTCAGTTTTTCTATAAAATTTCCAGTATTTCCCTCAAAAAAGTGCCTATCCCTCATTTACAAAGAACTATCCTCTTATTTGCAAAAACGATTCATTGGATTTATTTGGTGGGATCGTTTTTTACCTTTGAATTTCATCTTCCACATTGGCTTAGATTAACTTGAAGCCAACAAAATCCCATACAATTTCAAACACATAAAAAATTAACTTTAAAATCGTGGAAAACATTACATCGATGGCTCTGACTGCCATGATGGACGCCATGGACCTTGTCCGCAATGCCCTTGAAATAAAAAACTTGAGAAAAATGTGTAATAATTGATTTAATTCATAAAAGTCAACGAACATATTACATAACTGAATGGGTCAACAATCTTGGATCCAGGTGACCTTGACCTTGGCCCATGACTTTGAGCTTGACATCGTGCCAGTGACCTTGAAACCAAAAAATTCCAAAATATCCCAAAAATTAAAAAAAAAAATCGAAAAAAACCAAATATTTAATCAAGGAAAAAATTACATCGATGACTCCAATCACCATAATGGATAGCAGTGACCTTGTACCCAAACAACTAAAATACCAAACCTCGATAAAAATTAAAAAAATCGAATACATTAATAAAAGTCTGCGAGAATATTACTTTATTGACTGCGACCCCTCAGTTTGGGTTCGTTCACCTTGACCATTGACCTTGACCCTTTGACCGTTGATATTGAACACAAGAAATGAAGAAAATTCCAAACATTACATTTTTTTATCATTCAGAAAATTATTCAAATATTTATAAAAAAAATTTATTTATAAAAAATTTCAATTTGAAATAATCTGTCTTAGGGGGGATGAGGATTGGAAACGGCCAGCCGCCATGTTATGATGTCACCCAACCGCCATATTGAATACAAATGACCTTGAACTCGACATGGACCATGATCATATGACTGTAACCTCGAACCCAAAAACATCACACACATTTTTCCAAAAAATTTAGAAACTTTACAAAATATTATTAAAAATTATTAAAAATTTTTGTTTAACAATATATTAAAACGTTTATTTTAAAAACTTACATTTCCGGAGGTTCCCTCAACACTACGTCCAGTCGAAGACGGACTCCAGACGAGACCAGTTCCTGAAAAACTGGCCAGATCAATCGACAAGACCACCCTTCTATACCAACAACATATAAAAACAAACGATGATAGAAAATCTCGAAAGAATAATATCCTAGTGAGAGTCTCATTGCTCACCTCTTCGCAGATTCTTCGCAAAACACTTCTACCAGAGCTGTCCATACCAAAGGGTCGTCCAAACTTACCAAGCCAACTTACCAGTCCAACTAACAAGCCAACCAAAAAGATGCAAAACATTCCTCAAAAATATTTTCCCTCATTTCATTCGTTAGGCATATACAACTCATCTATTTTAAACTATACTAGTAAGGCATAATACTTCAGATCAAACCATAGCCCTCCTGCAACTATGACTTTTTTGGTTTCTGCATGGAGGACCTGTATTATCCTGTCTTCACAGAGAAAACTTCTGATACCTGTTGCATACACAAACTTGTTCTCATGTCACTTTTCATACAGCTAAAGTCACGTAGCTGTGTAGCGAGACTCTTGTGAGTCATTAAGATGGGAAAGGTGCTGCCGTACCATGGCTGAGGCATACAGCACTATTGCGAATACACACGGATATATGAAAATACATAAATTTTGTTCCATAAAGATAACACTTATTTACAGTTTTGTACTTGTGGTGTGTTTAACTTTACTTTCACACCTCCTCAGAATACATACATTTTCCCCCGCATTACTTTTATATGCAAATTATTTGCACATATCAAGATATTTATATCTATTCACTGGCAGCTAGAAATATTGCTGTAAGTGGATTAACATTCTGGAAATTATTAATTTTTCTGTAACCAAATCTTCAAAATGTACTGATTTTAAACTTAGAATTAATAAGTTTAATGATGAGCAACTGTGTTTTAGTGAATATAATGAATGAAATCCCCCACTAAAAATATCGCATAGAAATTGTCAGGGAGGAGGAGATAACTCCATTTTGGGTTTTTCGAGCCTTGATTACTATAAGAAAGCTGCACAATGAAATGTGCAAACAACACACAATTTTTTCCAAAATGCATTTAAAAAAAAAATCTCCTGACCTTGTTTTTTGGTGGCAGGAAAACTCTGTGTCTAAATTTTCATTAATATTCAACCCATACCATGCGATAAGTACGATTATTCCTCTTTACTTTTATCGTATATGTTACTTTAAATTAGTTTCGTCATGTCTGCCTTAATACATGACTTTATTTTACGTTTCGAATACCCACATTGCATTAAAGAGGGTAGACTCTGCAAAGCTGTGTTTGAGCCAAAATTTCAATATTAATTGGCGTAATGTTTATATGGAGAGAAAACAGCTCATTTTACAGTCCTTCGGGCTACAAATGTGTAATTGGATGGCAGACGTATTAAGACTGAGAAGGATTGCAGTTTGGGGGTCCACAAAATCATTTCTACGAACATCCGTATAACCTGCTACAATTGTGAAATGCGTATTGGTCGCTAACGGGATGATAACATTTTATCTCGGGTTATTGCTGTGAATGGTGATGGAGTTATGTGATATTGCTTTGCAAATGAGATCAATGGCAGATATGTAAATGTAAAAAAAATACAAATTTCCAGTACCATATTTTATGAGGTCCTCCAGAGGCTACCTAACCTGAACTGAAACTCCAAATTTTAGAAGATTTTTTTAATATTATGGGAAAATATATGTGCATACGAGAAAACCTGGTAATAACTTGCGACCTGGTGCAATGCAATACCCAAATTTAAAATAACTTACATGTGTGAATACTTACAAGATGGGAACAAAATAGAGTGATATCATCCTTGCATCTGATGATAAACTTTGGTGAGGGATTAATTTGTTTACATCGACTACTTTCTGCGCACTATCACTCTCTTGCAGAGTAAGGATGAGAAAAAGGGCGCTAGTGGTTGGTGATTAAGCGAGGGCGAATAATTTGTTTGGTTATAGTAGTGGGATGAGCAGTAACAGAATAAATACCAAATGTAGAATATTCTAAACTAATGTGAGAGAAAGTGAAGGGTCTCCTTGTAATGGACTAGGGGAAGTCTGTGGTGTGTGGAGAGATGTTGTGAGCAAATGGTGAAATAGTGCTGAGGGGAAGGGTTTGGATGTGATGTTAAACCAACAAAATATCTGATGGGTGAATGGGGGTGAGTAAAGAAAATTTTACTGCTTATTAAAACTGAAAGTTGCTGGCAGAAGGGAGGAAGGGTTCGATGAGAGCCAAATAAAATTTGGATGAGGAGGGGAAAGAAGATGGCATAAATCCAATGATATATTACAGGTGAGGCGATCGAATGCGAGTAATTTTGTATTGATGGGGTTGGAGTGGAATAGAAGCGAATGTGAGAGATCAGTCAATAAAAAATAGACGGTTTGGTATTGGGGTTTAGATGTCTGCTGGTCGTCATGCTGGAAGGATGTATGCCTCACCTACCATCGAAGGGCTACAAGCTGTACATCGCAAGTCTGCTGTGGTAGCCTCCACAGGAAGCAACACCTCGTAATCTTTCAGGAAATATATCAGCTCCTCCTTCTTCAAGGTGTACAGAAATCTCACGTTCTTAATCATAGTGCATGAAAAAGAAAAATATATATATAAGTCAAAACAGAGTAGCGCAGTTTGATCTTGTGATGTACCACAATTTTATTTAAATCATAGGAACCGTTGTATTCTCTTTTCAAATACATTTTTGAAATGCTCACTATTTACTTTATGTACATATTCCAAAAAACTATCAATGATCGTGAAAAATACAATACAATCTTAATTCAGGCACTAAAATGACTAGAACAATTACCAAACTATACAAAAATATAAAACATGTCAGCGGGAGCTCGTAAGGACCTTAACCAGAGCCACTGTACAAGAAAAATAATTAAACAAGGAAAGAAAAAAAAAATTACCATTGGTTCTCTTAAAAAGCCAATCAAAGCCGCCATTCAATAAAATTCATTATGAAAGTTACTAAAATTCTCTGACATGTATAAGATAAAACCAATTGGTGCTCTAAAGGAGCCTAGAAAAAACACTTGGAGAAAAATGCAAGCGCTGATGATACAAACCCAGAGTAAATTTAAAAACCGAATAAAAATGCTGTAAATACCATTAATTCACGTGAAAATTTAAAAATACAATAAAATTATAACCTGATCAGACAGGTTACGAACAGCCTTATTGAACAATTACAAGATGCGACAGCCGGTGTGGTCCCTATTCAACCATCGCGCCGACAACTAAAACAATAATGAGCGAACAATGGTGAAAGAAGATTAACCACACGAAATATTATAACACTAAAATTCATTTTGTGGATCCACAACAGTATCCGAAAGCAAGTTAATCCAAACGAAAATATTGAAAGGCTAACCGAAAAGGAATTTAGAATGGAAAATTGACACGGAAATGTTACCTTATACCACACGTTATCTTGCCGAAATTATTTCTTTAATACACTTTGCAGGTTAAGAAATCAAAGACCATCGATGACTAACACATAATTATAAAACATCGTACCAGGAACTAATGAAATCGGAAGTGCGGCAGAGAAAACAGAAACACAGCCTTTAATTACTTCGCCGTAGGGGCGACACTGACACAATAGGTATGCGAGGAGGGAGGTCGACAGCAATGAGTAGGTAGAGAAAGAGAAGGTAAATGGAAACCGAAATCTAAATGCGAGCGAAGTGGTGACCACGAAAACTTAGCAATTGTATTCCGCGACCCTTTCAGGTCTCTGGTCCGCACCTCAATTTGTATCTGTGCTACCGAGATGTACTGAAAATTGCAAGGCTTCCAGAACCAGAGTGGATATGTTCTCAAGGTGATTGCCATGTCCTATGCCGATGACAAGTTTCGGTCATGCTCCTTTCAATCCCATTAACAGTGGAAACTTTTGGGCGAGAAGAGGAAGAAGACGAACGACTGGCTGACGAAAACCTACCATGGCTGGAATGGGAAGATAAAAGTGTGGAATATGAAAACCATTTACATTTTAATGTCTCAATTTTTATCTGAAGTAATTGATGTTGTGATTTTTGTAGCAGGTCCAGAACAGATACAGTGGTTAAGTATTTATTGCGGCGAAAACATAAAAGTAAAGGATTTGCTGGCGGAGTTTGTCTGGCCTTCATTACAAAAATTGAAAGTGTAGCACAAAAACCGTGAACATGTTTGTTCTACATGCAGACGAGCCTGGGCTTGTCCATAATTGAACACGAAGCTTATCAGTGTGTGGTTCGTGGCGTGTTATGAATAACACCTGAGGTTAAAGAAGTATGCTGAGACAACTCTCTAGTGTGTACGAAATGAGATAAACAATCAGCAAAATCGAAGCCCAGACTACAAAATTAAACAGTTTGCGTCATCTGTGCAGCTTCTGTTACTACTCACAGAGATCCTGAAATGCCATCGTTTTTACCTGTCACGATCTGTCAGCATGTCGTCATACTTCACATCATGCAGCACAGTGACCCTAAGACCAACCAACATTCAGTTTACAGTTGGCCATCGTCTGGTAAGAATTAACACTTCCTTCCCCTCAAATCACTGCATCAGCATCGTGCCTTGTTTAAGCAAAGTGTCCGATGCTCATTTGGCGTGTGGTTTACTGCACTCTTCCATAGAAGTATTTGATGGTACATTCTATGGCCTGCTGTTCAGCGAACCTGTAGTCTACGGGTAAAACTAAATAATTATAATTTTCACGACTATGGTCACTGTGCGGTCATTTACATGCATGAAGAAACAAAGCTGCCCATCTCCGAGGACGAAGTAATTGCATTCGCAAACAACACCCACCACATGAAAACCCTCCCTGCTCCCGACTACGAACCAACCTATGCAGGAGTGCGTCGCCAGGCAACATGCACCTACAATTAACGATGTCATGCCAACATCGGTTAACATGAGTTCATCAGTTTCATCGCCATCGATATGTGAAATCACCGACTGGCGTAAACCATCGAAAAGGTCATCTGCTGGCTGCTGTACCCCAGACATGCTACCTTCACTGTGCAGCATACTATGCCGATGTCTAAGAGTTCATCAATGTGTCCATCCACTGGATTAAAACACAAGAACATTAATAAAAAGGACTCGCCAATAACTTTGATGAAACCAGGTAAACAGCAGCCTTCCGACCATAGTGCTCGACAAGAATGGGTGCAGATCTACCAAAAGGTACAACAAATGATGTATTTTAAAAATAATATAGACGAGATATAATACATTTTTTTTATTTTCTCTACCTACTATATATGAATAAAAATTTTTTTAAATATGGACCTATGTAAAATTTTTTATTAACATTATATTGCTCACATTGAATGAGTTTAAGTGATAATTTAATTTTATTATCATGATATGCAGTTAGTGTACTGATTTTTTAAAACTGTTTATTAATAATTCATCAAAAATAAAAATATTTTATTTTCGATTACTTCGGTTATTTATTGGCGACGATATTACATAATTATATAAATAGTAAAATCATATTAGGAATATAAACACAGGGCGCATACTAAATATAGAATTTATGAGTTGGATGTTACGTAACGAAAATAGTAATATATGTCTTGCAAGTCACACAACCAGCTTGGGGCTGATGCAATGTGCAGGTAAGAAGGTCACAACCATGACTTTATTTGTTCGAAGGGACTGTCTCGATGGACTTTATCCCGAGACTACACACAGCCAATGGCACTGTTGGTAAGTGACGTCATCGTTGTATGGACTTAGTGGTGTCGCTGGTATTTCCCGCGAACTGTTATATAACTCTTGTATGGCAAACCAGATCCCTAGATTTGAATTCTTTATTTATGGTCATGTCGGCGACACACCTTTTATTTAAAATCACCCTGACATGAGGCTAGTTTACAATTATATAACTCCTGTATGGCCAGACACATTCTTAGATTTGAAACAATTAGTTGTTTGCAAAAGTTTGTAACAAGCTATAGGCAGCCAATGGCACCGCTGCAAAATGACATCATAGCTATACGTGATATGTGACGTCACTGATAATTTCCCCAAACCGTTACACAACTTGAATTTGTCCAACCAAACTCCCAGCGATATATATATATATATATATATATATGTAATATGAGTAGAGCTCCATTTATTTGAAAGCACCCTGACATGAGGTTAATAATTTACCCAAAACCATTACGAAACTCGTATCTGCCCAACGAGATCCCTATATTAGGAACGACTCCTTTTTTAGTCATACGGACGGATCTCAACACTCCCTGCTGCTATGCCAATATGTTGATCTTACATGCTTGTTTCACCCTCATTCTATCCTGATAGTTCGATATCAACACATCTTGGGATATCTTCAAGTGTTTCTAGCAACATAAATCTTTCGTTTAAATATCAATTCATCATTATGTTTTTCCCGGTGTTCCATTCCAGCTGAGCAAATGTTTGCCTTCAGGTAATCATAATTTCTTATATGTGTTAATATATTCTTAGTACTTGCGTCATATACATACGTATTTTTTCCGCGTTTATAGTTTTTTAGATATCGTTTTTACAAGTCTGCCCGTTTAACAAATAACTGATATATTTTCTCACTCATATTAACATTCCTCATTCGTAAATTAACAGTGCTCACTTATTATTTATATGCGTGAAAAAATGACTGGCTACCTGCGGTAAATATGTATGAAACGAGTCTTGAATGGTGTAAATTTTAATTTTTAATTTAGAACGTGAAGATTATGGTAAGTTTAGAGTTAGGTGAGATATTTAGTGTCTCCAATTAACTCTTGTAATTTCCACTTTAATTTTTCAGTGGACCTATAGGGAGCGTAAATAATTTGCTTGTGAAAATAAGATGACGTATTTATTGTATATTAATGTCGTGCTTAACCTAACTATATAGTAATTAGGTGAGTTAAGATAAATTTTGATTACATACAATACTTGAGTACGACAACAAACTGTACTGTTTCCCCGTTTAAGCATTTTCAGCGATGATAATTGAGTCAATACAAAATTTTTTTTTAAGTTTAATTATGCTTTGTATTTATGCTAAATGGAATAGGATTATGTTATGAAAGGTGAATTCAGTTTTCTTGACTGTCAAAATTAATTAAGAAAATTCGGGGCTCGGTACTGTTCTGTGTTGTTTTAACGATGACGTCACTTCAACTTTGATGTAATTATTAAAAGCATGGAACTTTTTTTTTTAGAACAAGAAATATACACACTGTGTGACGCTTAAATTTGAAACCATAAATTAATGTAGGTCTGAAGAAGTAGTTAATGTATTTTATGTAACTATACAGTAATTTTATTGATATAAAGTATGTATCGTGTTGTTGCTTGCGGCAGGTTTATTGTATTTTGTGATACAACAATTTGAAAAATTATGTTGGAGGGCTGCAAAATAATATTTCTCGCTTATGCGGCGACTTAAAATGACCATAGCACCCTCATCTGAACTCTGCTTCTTTTGAAAGATAAACGTATTGGAAAGACACTATAAAGATTCGAGAAAAACATATTTCAAACACATTGCAAAGTATTTCAAGCACCGGTAGGTATAACCCTTAATGTGATAAATTTTCTCATCCGTTACGTGCAGCGAGAAAACACCCGTGCGTACTTAATATACACGAGGATGTATATAGGTGCAAGTTAGTAATAATTATGAATAATTCAAGGTGAATATTTTTCAGTATTTGTTTCAAATCATAAAAGCTTGTATAACTTTACTCTTGTCACTGAACAGTTAACCGAAGTTCTGAGACATTACTTTTATGAATATTCAATATGCTTTTTTTTTTTTGCAAATGTTCCGTGTTGTAAATTAATGTACTTATTCTTTAATACACTATAGTCGGCGTGTTATTTACCGTTCTGCGTGACCGAAAGAGATAATGGACAGCCACGGAGGAATAACGGTACATCTGCAGGCCAGGAACTCAGCGTCATTTGAAATACGACGGAAGTGTGGCGTGTCATATGACACTCGGTTTGACACAGCGCGTACGTTCCATGTATAGTCTATTCATCGTTACTTCTAACTTTACTGAAGTCCTGCTTAAGTCCTCGTTTCAGTCTATTCCTCCGCCTCATTGGAACAAAACTTCACAACGTCAAGAAAATTACACCAGAGAGACAACACCACCATGTGAGCACTCAGTTTATAATACATTTTTACACTAGAACTATTTCTTACTAGATATTACCAGAACAATTATATTCTCTGTTTTTATTTATATAAAGTATAAATTAGGTACCTATTATAATGTATAAAAAAACCGTAGTTAAATATTTATTTTAACAAAAATAAGATACTTTTATGTTAAAAGAAGTTAAGAATATTTTTTATAAATGGTATCATTAGGAAACCACTACACCTATCATTCACAGGGCGTCCGTGGGGAAGGGGGCGATTTAAAACAGATGTAATTAAAAAAGTGTGAATAAACCGCGAATAAACTTTAATTCTACATACAACCAAATCACACTCCAGGCTACACATAAGCTTTAAGTAAATGTAACTAGTTTTTAAACACAGATATTGTACGATGATCTTTTAACTTATACAGACGGGCAATGTAATATATCAGTTATAAAATATTAAGACCTCGCTGTTAAGAGCCGACCAAATCTCTTTACTCTCATTCATATAATACTTATAAAGAATATTAAACACAATTAGTAAATAATGCTGTCCCACTGTTCACAAAAAAAACTGCACTCAAGACTGACCTGTAGCATTAAAAAATTTTATATTACACCAAAACTGAAGACTTTTAAAATAAGTATTTGCTAATAATATATTAGAGATAAAATAATCCTATGTACAGCGCAGACTAACTCCTTAAGGCTATCTCCTGTCGACTGACTCCTTCAGACTGACTCCAGACGTCTGACACCTACCGACTGACTCCTGCAGAAAGAATCATGCCGACAGACTCCTGCAGACTGACTCCTGCCAACTGACTCCTTCAGAATGATTCCTGCCGATTGTCTTCTGCAGACTGACTCCCACTGACTGACTCTCCGACAGACTCCTGGAAACTGATGTCAGCTCCTGTAGACTGGCTTCTACAGACTTACTCCTGTATTCTGAATACTGCAAACTGACTCCTTCTGAATGACACCTGCCGACTGACTCCAGCAGAATGACTCTACCCGGCTGACTGCTGATGATTGATCCCTGCCGACTGACTCATGACGACTGTATCCAGCAGAATGACTCCTGCCACCTGACACATGAGAACTGACTACTGCATACAGGATTCTGCAGTCTGACTCCTGGCTACTAACTCCTGCAGAATGACTACTTCCAAACAAATCCTGCTGACTGAATCATGCCGACTGACCACTGCCGAATAACTCCTGCAGACTGGCTTCTGTAGTACGACTCCCGCAGATTGACTGGCAGACTGTCTCCAGCCGACTGACTCCAGCCAACTATCTCCTGCCGATTGATTCCTGTAGACTTACTACCAAATACTGACTCATGCAGACTTTATCTAGCCAACTGACTCCTGCCAACTGACTCCTGCGGTCGGATTTCAGGCGATGGTCTTCAGCAGAAAGACTCCTGCCGACTAACTCCTGCTGTCTGACTCCTGAAGAATGTCTCCTAAAGACTGACTATCACACACTGACTCCTGCAGACTGACACATGCCAACTGACACATGCCAACTGACACGTACTGACAGACTTCTGCCGAATGAACCCTTCAGACAAACTCCTGAAAAATGACTCCACCAGGGTAATTCCTTCAGACGAACTCCTACTGTCTAATCTCTACAGACCTATTCCTGTCGACTGTTTCCTGCTGACTGACTCGTGCAGACCGACATCTACAGACTGACAGCTGCAGACTGACTCCTGCCGACTGACACCCGTCGACTGGCTCCTTCAGACTAATTCCTGCAGACTAATTCCTGCAGACTAAATCCTGCATACTGACCACTGGCATCTGAATCCCGAAGACAGACACATGCCATCAGATACCACCACAATTACTGCCGCTGACTGACTCCTGCAACATTCCTCTTGCAGACCGACACCTGTTGACTACCTTCTGCAGAATACCTCCCGCCGACTGACTCCTGCCACATGAATCTTGCCGATTGACTACTGGAAACTAACTCCAGCCGATTGACTCCTGCCGACAGGCTTTGGCCGACTGTTTTCTGCAGACTGACTCCTCTAAAAATACTACTGCTGACTGACTCCTGCTATATGACACCTACCGATTGACTCGTCCCAACTGACTCCTGCAGTATAACTCTAGTCGACTGGCTCCCTATGACTGACTCCTGCAGACTATCTCCTGCCACCTGACACATGAAAACTAACTACTGCAGATTGACTACTGCCGACCGACTCCAGCCGGCTGACTCATGCCGACTCACCACTCCCGAATAACCCCTGCTCCCTAACTCCTGCCGACTGACTCCTGTAGTATGACTTTTGCAGACAGTCTCCTTCAGACTGACTCTTGTAGGTTGACTCCACGTAACTGATTCTTGCCGACTTCCTCCTGCTCTCTGTCTCATATAGACTGACTCCTGAAGACTAACTCCACCAGATTAATTATCTGCTGCCCTCTCCTGTTTTATGACTTATACAGACTCATTCCTGTAGACTCATTCCTGAAGTCTGATTTCTGCAGACCGACTCTTGTAGACTCACTCTTGCAGACTGACTATTGCCGACTAATAATTGTAGACTGACACATTCACTCTGAATCCTGCAGACTGGCTACTGCAGACTGAGTCATGTGGACTGACACCTGCAAACTGAATTTTGCTGAGTGTCTCCTGCCATCTGACTCCTGCAGACTGACACCTATGGACAGATTCTAAAAGTCTGACTCCAACAGTCTAACTCCTTCAGATTTTCTGAAGACGACTGACTCAAGACACCAGACTACTTCCGACTGGTACCCACAGAATGACCCCTGCAGACTTATTCTTGAATCCATACTCATGCTGTGTGACTCATATAGACTGACTCCTTCAGACTGACTCCAGCCGGATGACTCCTGCACACTAACTATAGCTTACTGACTCCTGCATAATGTCTCCTGCAGACATAATGCTACCGAATCAGTCATGCCGAGTGGCTATTGCCGATTCACTCCTGCAGACATAATCCAGGAGACTAACTCATGTGGAATGAAACCCACAGACTTACTTATGTAAACTATCTCCAACTGACAAAGTTCAGCCAACTGACTTCTTCCAATAGAATCCTGCAGATTGACTCCTGGTGACTGACTTCTTCCACTGATTTCTACAGACTGTCTCATTCGGACTTGCTTCTGCTGACAAATTCCTGCAAAGTGATTACTGCAGAGAGACTCCTACACACAGGCTACTGCAGACTAACTCCTGTAGAATATCTGCTGCCTACTGACTCTTGTTGACTGACTCTCATCGACTGACTTCAGTAGTCGGACTCCTGCAAATGGACTCCTGCTGACTTGCAGACTTTATCCTGCAGTCTGATTTCTGCTGACTGACTCTTAGTTAATAACTCCTCCAGACTGATTCTGCCGACTAACTCCTTTCGACTGGCTGCAGCAGACTGACTCAAACAGACTGATTTCAGCAGAATTATTACTGCTGCCTGACACCTGCATACTGACTCTCTGTCGAATTTTTCTGCCCACTGACTCCTGCAGACTGATTACTGCAGACTAACGACTGCCGACTGACTTTTTCCTCCAGACAGACTCCACCAGACTTATTCCTGCAGACTTACTCCGGTTTACTGAATCCTACAGAATGACTCCTGCCGACTGAATCCTGCAGAGTGATTTCTGTCAACAGAAACATGACGAATTAATCCTGCCATCTGAATCATTCCTACAGGCTGACTCCCACCTACTGACTATTGCTCGCTGACACCTGCCGACTAACTCCCGACGACTGACTCTTGATGTCTAACTACTGTAGACTGTCTCCTGCTGACTGGCTCCTGCCGACTGAATTCTTCAGACAAACTCATGCAAACTGACTCCCCAAGACTGATTATTGCAAATTTACTCATGCTGTTTGGCAACTGCAGACTAAATACTGCCGACTGACACCAGCCAAATGACAACTGCTGACTGACCCATGCAGACTGACATCTGCTTACTGGCATATGCTGGAAGACTCTTGCAGACTGAAACCAGCAGACTGACTCCTGATAAATGATTCCTACTCTCTAACTAATGCATTCTAAGCCCAGCCGACTGACTCATGCAGAATGACATCTGAAGACTAATTCTTGCAGTCTGACACCTGCAGGCTGACTCTTGTTGACCGTTTCTTGTAGTCTAACTCCTGCCAACTGAATCCTGAAGGATTATTCCAGTGGATTGATTCCTGCAGGCTCACATTTGCTAACCATTGCCTGCAAACAGATTCCTGCACATTTAAACCTGCTGATTGTCTCATACTCACTGAAATGTGCAGGCTGACTACTTCTCACTGACTCCTGTAGACTGAATTCTGCTGACTTACTCCTAGTGAATGAGGCCAGCAGACTGACACATGCAGAGTGACTGTAGCATATTATATCTTATGACATACTTCAATTCTCACTCTTGCCGATTGAATCCCGCACGAACTTCTACAGACTGACTTATTCTTACATACTTCTTGAGATTGACTTATGTAGACTGATTACTACCATCTGTTTACCCTAGATAGATTCTTGCAGACTGATTTGCCATCTGACTCCTGCAGACTGTGGACAGTAGGCTGAATCTAGCATACTGACAGCTTCAGACTTATTTCAGCTGCCTGAATCCAGGTGAATATCTCAAGAAGACTGACAAGTTCTGAGTGTCCCCCGGAGACTGATTGATGTCGACTCACCACTGGCTACTCAATAATGCAGTCTGACTCTTGTAGACTAACTCCTGCACACTGATTCACGACAGCTGACTTTTCCAGACTGACTCTTGTAGACTGACATCTGCCGAATGACCCCTAATTACTGACTCCTCCAAACTGACTTTTGCCAACTGACTTCATATGATTAACTCCTGCCGACTGACACCTGCAAACAGACACCTGCTGACATACTCTAGCTTACTTTCATCCCGCAAAGTGAGTTCTGATGAATAAATTGTTCGATTGACTCATGCAGACTGGCTGCTGCCATCTGAATCCTGCAGACTGACGCCTGCAGACGAGCTCCTCCCGACTAACTCCTGCAGACTGACTCCTTCCGATTGACTCATGTAGACCATATGCTACAGTCTGACTCATTCCGATTACCTACCATTGAATGCTTACTGCCCTCTGAATGTTGGCAACTAACTCTCACAGATTTTCTCCTGCAGATTGTCTACTATAGACTAAACCCAATAGACTGGCTTCGGCATACTGACTCTGCCCAGCTTACTTCTGCAGACTGACTCATTTAAACATACTTGTGGTGATTGATTCCTGCCAACTGATTCCTGCAGACTTACTCCTGATGATTTGTTCCTGCATTTACTGCTAACTAACTACTGCAGACTTACACTTGCTAAGAGATTCTTGCAGACTGACACCTTCAGAGTGAATCCAGCAGAATTATTCCTTCTGTCTGGCTTGCATTCTCACTCTTGCTGAATGTATCCTCTAGAATTACTCGTGCAGACTCGCTCATAATGACTGGTTCCTGGAAACTGACTCCAACGATCTGACATATGCCGAATGTCTCCTGCTCCCTTACTCCTGACAAAAGACTCCTGCATTTTTTACACCTGTAGACTGACTCTCGCCTACTGAATCATGCAGACTTACTCCTGCTGAACAACAAATGCACTCTGACTTCCTCAGAGCTTTTTCTGCTAATTCTCTCATGGTGACTGGCTCTTGCAGATGTATTCCTGCATTCTGACTCATTAAGACTGTTGCCTCTGACTGACTTCTGCAGACTGACATCTGCAAACAGACACCTGTAAATGTATTGCTGCTATCTAATCCCAGCAGTCTCGCTCCTTTCGACTGAATCCTGCAGTCTAAAACCAGCACACTCACTTCGAACAACTGACTCCTGTAGACTGACTCCAACGATCTTAACACCTGACGATTGTCTCCTGCCAATTGAATTCCTGCTGACACCTGTAGACTGACTCTTGCCCCCTGACTCATGCATACTGACTCCTACTGAATAATTGCTGCACTCTGATTATTTCAGTGCATCTTCTGCCTACTCTCTCATAGTGACTGGCTCTTGAAGATGGATCCCTGCATTTTGACTCAAGCACTCTTACTCATGCAGACAGACTTCTCAGTGATTAAATTATGCCAACTGTCTCTTGTAGCCGGATTCCTAACTTCTAACTCCTGTTGACTGAATCTTACAGATTGACTTGTGATGTGCCTCTTGCATACATTATCCTGCTGACTGACTCCTGCTATTCTGACTCATGAAGACCAACTCCTGCAGAACCACTCCTATCGAATTGGAGTTACTCCTGTAGACTGACTCCTACTGCCTAACACCTTCTTAATGTCCACTACCCACTGACTCATGCATACTCATTCATGCGGAATGACTACTTCTGCATGACTTTTGTCGAATTACACATACAGAATAATTCCTTCACACTGTCTTCTGTAGACTGTCTTCTGCTGACTGCCTCATGATGACAGGCTCTTGAAGATAATCTGCTGGATTACAACTCATGCAGACATACCCATGCAGACGAACGCATGCAGACTGACTCCTCCTGATGGACTCCTGTAGACTGAATTCTCCTGACAGAATCTTGGTGACTGATTCCTGCAGGCTGACACCTACAGAGTGACTCCAGCAGTATTACACATTCTGCCCGATTGAATCCTGTAGACGGAATCCTGCAGATTGTCTACTACACACTGAATCCTGGACACTGACTCCTGCAGGCTGAATGCTAACTATTGGCTCCTTACTACTGACTCCTGCAGGCTGACTGCGAATTACTATCTCTGGCAGGCTAACTGCTAACTACCGATTCCTGGCCACTGACACCTGCAGACTGTCACCTGCTGACTTATTATTGTAGACAGGCACCTGGTTGTTAACTCATGAAAATTGACTCCTGCGAATTACTACTGCACACTAACTTCTGCAGACTAACACCTCCAGGCCTACTCCTGGCAATTTACTCATGCAGACTGACTACTGTCATCTGATTCCTCCAGACCGATTCCTGCAGACTCGCTCCTGCCATCTGTCTCCTGCAGACTATCTCATGCCGACTGTCGCATGCCGACTAACTCCTGTGTGATTAACTACTGTCCATAGCCTCCTGGAGACTGACTCCTAATTACACACTCTTGTAGTCTGAATCGTATGGACTGATTCCTGACGAGGGTCTTCTGCCTACAGATGCCTGCTGACTATTACCTTCTGACTGACTCCTGCTGAATGACTCCTGCCGACCGACTACTGCAGACCATTCCCTGCAGAATAACTGTTCCAGACAGACTCTAAAAGGCTAAACCAGCAGAATGATGCTTTCATAATCCCTCCTAATTACTAACTACTGCAGACAGACTCCTCCAGACTGACTCCTTTCGATGTATTCATGAAGACTGACTCCTGCAGATTGACTCATGCAGACTGACACATGTTAACTGACTCATGCTGACTGACTCCATATGAGCTATGTCTTCAGAGTCTCTCTCGCAGACTGACAGCAGCCAGCTGAAACCTGCTTAACGACTCCTGATGTTAAAATCTTGCAGAAGGATTAATGCAGACATACTCCCGTGGTCTGACACCCTCGACACACAAGCCGACTATCTCATCTCGAATGTCTCTTGCAGACAGACTCCAATACACTGACTCCTGCTGACTGACCAATGCAGAATCACTCCAATTGTCTGACTCCCGCACACTGACTTCGGCCGTTTGACTACTGCCGACTGACTCTTTTAGACCGACTAATTCAGACTGAATTTGGCAAAATGTTTTCGGCCTACCTACTCACTTAATCAGAACCCTGCCACATGAATACAGCATACTTGCAGACTGGCTCCTAACGACTGACACCTGTATACTGACAAATATGTTCTGACTTCTGAAGAATCTCCCTGCCTACTGCATGCTGCCTACTACTACTGCCTTGTGAATCCTGCCGCTGTGATTGCAGCCGACTGACAGATCAAGCCAGAATACTCCAGACTGAATTTTTCCAACTGACCTATGCATAATAACTGCTACACTCTGACTCAAGCAGAATGACACATGAAGTCTAACTCCTACAGACTACCTCGTATAGACTGACTACCGTAGACTAACTCCTGCCAACTGACTCCTGTATATTGACTCCTGCATATTGACTCCTGCAAATGGACTCCTATAGTGTGAATCATTCAGACTTTTTCCTGCAGAATTGCTCATGCAGAAAGTCATCTGTCATCTGACTCCTGTAGAGTGACTTCTGCCGACAGATTCCTGCCTTCTGATTCTTGCCCTCTGAAACCTGTCAACTGACATGTAGAAGCCGACAAATGCAAACTGAATTCATCTCACTAAATAACCACCAGAATGACTCATGTAGTCTAACTTCTGCTGACTAACTTCTATAGACTAAAACCTGTAGACAACTTTAACTTGGTTTCTCACTTCTGCAGACTAAGTCCTGCTGACTAAATACTGTAGACAGAATGATGCATACTGACTCCTGCAGACTGACTCAAAATGACTTACACCTGAAGATTTAATCCTAAAGTTGGACACCTGCACTATGTCTCCTGCATAATGACTCATGCAGAATAACTCCTGCACTATGACACCTGTGAAATTTTTCTGCTGACACTCTCATGGTAACAAGCTCTTAAAATGTGTCACCTGCATTTTGACTCAAGCAGACTTATTCATGCAGACAGACTCATACAGATAGACTATTGCAAACTGACTCAAGCAGACTGACTCCTATAGACTGACACACGCAGAATGACTGCTGCAGTCTCCTGTAGAATGACACCTACACACTGACTCCTGCACTGATCACTGCGATATAACTCATGTAGTCTGTCCACTGCAGACTTACACCTGCTGACAAACTCATGCAAGCTGACTCCTACAGAAGCACTACTGCAGTCTGAATCATGGAGTCTGAATCCACGAAACTTTCTTATGTTGTTTATCTCCTGTTGACTGTCTGATCCCGACTGAATCGGGCTGACTGACTCCAGCCCATCAGTTTCCTGCTTACATAATCCTGCTAAATGACTTCTTCAGAATTACTTTAGCATTCGGACTGTTAAATATTGACTCCTGTAGTCTAAATCCTTCATCCTAATTCCTGCAGCCTTACCCCTGCTCAAAACCAGTGACCCATATTGATTGATGCCTGCAGGATAACTCTTGCAAAGTTGCTCAGGCGTGCTGTTTCCTGCCGACAGACAACTGCATAAAGACCCCTGCTGAGTGACTCCTATAGATTAACATGTAATTACTGTCTCCTGCAGACTGACTTAACCTGGATGAATCCTACCCACTAAATCTTGCCGGCTGACACCGCCAGACTGACTCTGCCAGTCTGACTCATGCCAATAGACCCCTCCAGATTTACTCCACAAGACTGACCTCTACATTCTGACTCATGCAGAAGGAATCCTGCCATCTGACTCTGGTTGTCCGACTATCGCAGACCTGTTAATAAAGACTTGCTCCTGCTTACTGATTCATGCAGAGAGACTTCTTTGGAGTGCCTCTTCACACTTACCACAACCCACTTATTTCTCTAGTATAACTCCTGCCGATTGACTTCTGCAGACGACTACAGCAGACTGAACTCTGTAGTTACCTCCTGCAGAATGACTCTTGCAGACAGACACTTCCATATGTACACCTGCAGTATGACTCCAGAAGACTGACACCTTCAAAGTTCCGCTTGCTGTCTCCTGGTGACACAATCATTCCGAAGGACTCATGCATAATTGATCCAGAACAGAGACATATGTAGTAATTTTTTTGCCGACTTACCCCTGCAGACTGACACAACAACACTGACTGCTGCCTATTGATTCCTGCAAACTGATCCCTTTGGACCGATTCATGAAGACATACTTACTATTCCAGACTGCTGCAAACTGACACCTGCCGGCTGATTTCTGCACATTCACTCCTGCCAACTAAACATTGCAGAATGATTCCTTCATACTCAAGCCTTCCATTTGACTCCTATAAACTAACTCTAGATGACAAATTTCTACAGAAATACTTCTGCAGACTGACTGCTGCAGACTTACTCTTGCTGATGGATTCCTTCAGGCTGACTCCTGCATTCTCATTCCTGTAGCTTTCTCCTGCCATATAACTCCTGCCGACTGACATCAGTGGACAGACTCCTGCCGAATAATTTCTGATGTCTGACTCCAGCAGACCGAATCTTGCAGACTAACAATGACAGACTGATTGCTCGAAAAAGACTCCTGAGGACTGATACATGCAACCTGACACTTGCCGACTTCATCCTGAAAAATAACTATTTAATTTTTTCACGTGGAAAATGGTTCCTGCAAACTGACTTCTTCCACCAGAACTAAGTAGACTGACACCTGCAGACTGACTTCTGCCCAGTGACTCCGGCAGTCTGAAATATGCCGAATGAATCATTGTATCTAAATAAAGCCAACTGACTCATACAGACTGACTGCAGTGACAGTCTCCTGTACATTGACAATTAAGGACTGACTCCTGCACTCTGAATCCTGTAAACCTATTAATGATCTTTGACACCTACAGACTGACCCCAGCATAATGAAGTTCTGCTTGCAGAATCCTTCAGATGGACTGTTGCATTCTGTTTATTATAGCCTGAATCTATCAGACTAGCTAACGCAGATTAACACCTGCCCACTGAGTCCTCTCGACTGAATCTTGTCAACTGAGTCCTGCCCATTGATTATTGCCTACAGACACCTGTCCACTGACACAAAAATTCTCACTCCAGTCCTCTTAAACCTGCAGACAGATAACAGCCAACTGTCTCTTTCCGAATACTTTGTGCCTACTGTCTCCTACAATCTGACTCCTACAGAATCACTTCTCCATACAAACTCATACACATGGACTCCTGCACACTTGCTAATGCAGACCAACTCCTGTCGAGTCACTGCTGCAGACATGCCCATACCGACAGACTCCATCAGTTAGCCACCTGGAGACAAATTTCTTAAAACAAATTCCTGTTGTCTGACACCTGCACTCTGATTTGTGCAGAATGAAACGTGTAGAATGATAACTGAAAACAGACTCCTGCTGACTAACTTCTGTAGTCTGTATCCTACCGTCTAACTCCTGTCTTCTCAATCCTGCAGAATGACTCCTGCATGCTGGTTCCTGCCTAGTGACTACTAAAGAAATTCTCCTGCCGAATGAACAGTAACTAATGACTCCTGTGGACTGACTGCAGGAAACTGACTCCTGCACTCTGACCCTTGCAGATTGACATCCGCTGACTGACACAAACATACTGACTACTGTCGACTGTCTCTTGCCTACTGCCTCCAGATATCGGACTCCAGGAGACTAACTCCTGCCGACTTACTCCTGCAGAATGACTCCCGTCGAATGTCTCCTCTAAATTTACTCATAGAGACTGACTCATTTGGAATGACTATTCGATTTAACCCTAAAAGACTGACTCCTGCCTATTGTCTCCTAGAGTTTACCACAAGCCGACCGACTCCTGTCTACGCTCTCCTGCTCACTGAATACTGCATTCTTATTCCTGCCGAGTGACTGCTGCAGAGTGACCTCTGTCCGGTGACTCCCATAGACTGACTTGTGATTACTGACTCTTGCAGACTGACTCAATCCAGATGAATCCAGCTTAATTAATCCTGAAGGCAAACTCTGCCAGACTAACTTATGCCGATTGAACCCTGCAGACTTACTTCTGAAAACTGACTTATCCATATTGCCTCCTGCAGATGGACTTCTGCAGAAAAATTCCTGCTCGTTTACTGCTGCATAATGACTCTTGTATAAAGTCTGATTTCGATTGATGTGCAGACTGGCACCTGCTGTCTGCTCACTGCATTCTTACTCTGCTGATGGACTCCTGGAGTCTGACTCATGTAGACATACTCCTGCATACTAGCTCATAATTGCTGATTCCTGCTTCCTGACTACTTCACAAAAACGTCTGCTTACTGACACTTGCAACTGACTACAGCCGAATTACCACTCCTGAATAACTCTTGCTGATTGTCTCTTACCGGCTGACTCCTGCAAACTGAGTCTAGAAATCACACACATTCATAATGACTCACTAACACTTATTCCTGGCAATAAAATCTATAATCCTCCAGACTGACTCCTGTTTACTTAATAATGTATTCTGGCTTCTGCAGACTAACTCAAGCAGCATGACTCCTGCCGAATGTATCCTGCAGACTGATTCCCACAAAATTAATTCTGCTCACTGCCACATCTAGACTGACTCCTACAGCCTAACTCCTGCCTACTCTCTAATACAGTGCGAATCGTGTAAATTTATTCCTGATGTATGTCTCCTGCCCAATGTCTCCTGCCGAATGACTCCTCATATTAACTCATTGAGACAGATTGCTGACAAATGACTTCTGCAGAATTAAATTTTAATATAAAAAATCGGCAGAACGACACCTGTAGACTGACTCCTACTGACTGACTCTTGCTGTCTGACCTTTGCCGACTGACTCAAGGAGACTTACTTTAGAGGTCTGACTCATGAATACTGACACACTGTGATTAACACCAGCAGACTGACTTGGTTTGAATACCTCATGTCGAAGGAATCTTTCCGACGTACACCTGTGGAATAATTCCTGCCGACTAACTCCGGTAGAGACTCCTGCACTCTGACTACAACTAGGTGTCTCCTGCAGGATGACACCTGCAAAATGCCACCTGGAGACTGAATCCTGCTGGGTGTCAAGTGCAGAATGTCTCCTGCTGACTGATATATGCTGACTGACTTCTGATTACTGAAATATTGTTTACTGTTTCATGCCGATTATCGCCTGCCTCCTACCTCCAGATGACTGATTCCACGAGTCAGACACCAGCTGAATTACTCATGCAGACTAACTCAGGCAAAATCTCATTTAAATTGACTCTAACAGACTGATCCCTTTAGACCCATTCCTGCTGAATTACTAATCCTACCTGACTACTGAGAATGACAACCACAGGCTGATATCTTCAGACTGTTTCCTGTCGACTGAATCCTTCTTACTGACTCCTTCAGACAGACTCCTTCCTAGTGACTCCAATATTTTGACTCCAGCAGACTTACACATTCAGAATTGCTCCTTCAGCTCGCACCTGCCGACTGACTCTTGCAGACTTACTTATGCAGAATTGCTCCTGCAGACTGTATTCTGCTGACTAAAGCCTGCCAACTGATAATTGCCGATGGTCTATATAGGATTGACTACTGCCTTCTGTAAAGTGCAGTATGAATAATTCCGATTGATTCCTGCACTTTCACACATGCAGACCATCTCCTGCAGACTCTCTTATGCTAACTGACTCCTGCCAGAATGCTCCTGACTATTTTTTCTGCATACTGACCCCTGCATAGTGATTATTTTAAGTGGCTCCTAAAAACTTAATCCTGGCGACTGAACCATGCCAACTGATTAATGAATACTTCCTCCAACAGACTGAATGCTGCTGTATGACAACTGCTGGATGACACTAGAAGTCACACACTTTAAAACTGACTCCTTAATATAAGCCCATTCAAACTGATTCCTGCCAAAATATCTGACTATTGGTTCCTTAAGACATTCCTTTGTAGAGTGATTACAGTAAAGTGACAACTGCCAATTAAATCATGGCGACTGACTCCTGACTACTCACTCCTTTATACTGACTACAGTAGACGACTTCTGTAGTGTTTCTAGGATAAGGGGTTCATATAGACTGATACCTGCAGTTATTCGACTTCACACTGACTCCTTCTAACAGACTACTGCCGATTGATTCATGCAGACTACCTCCATCAGAGTGATTCCTGTAAAGTGTTACCTGAACAGGAATTATGGCGACTGTTTCCTACATATTGACTCCTTCATACTGACTCCAGCATATGGATTCCAATACCATGATTCGTTCAGACGGGCTCCTACATAACGACTCCTCCAGAAAAACTTTTACATACTAAAACGTGAACACTGATTCCAGCAGACTGAATACTGAACACTCATTCTTAAAGACTTATTCATGCTTCTTGGCCCTGACAAACATGTTCCTCCTGATGGACTCCTGCAAGCTGATTCAAGCAGCCTGATTCCTGCAGTCTGTCTCCTGCTGCATTACTCCTTGAAAAATGACTCCTGCAGACTGACATCAGCAGAATGACTCCTACAGACAGCCCCCTCCAGATTGACACCCGCAAATATATCCTGCCTGCTGACTCGTGAAGCACGATATCTGCCGAGTGACATCTGTATACTGAAACATGATAACAGACTCCTCCATACTGAATCAAGCATAATGGACAAAGAGGACTGAATACATCCGACTAACT
Organism: Clitarchus hookeri; assembly: GCA_002778355.1. Lineage (NCBI taxonomy): Eukaryota > Metazoa > Arthropoda > Insecta > Phasmatodea > Phasmatidae > Clitarchus > Clitarchus hookeri. The sequence continues at coordinate 144,482 of NQII01003004.1, forward strand.
CTGCCAGACTGAATACAGCAGACTGTTTCATGCAGACAAAAAACTGCAAACTGATTGCACCAGAATGACACCTGATGTATTTTCCCTGCAGAAGGACCGATTCCCTTCACATCATGAAGAATGAATCTTTAATTCTGATTCGTAAAGACTGACTCCTGTCTAGTTACTCTTGCAGAATTACATATGGTGAATGACTCATGAAGAATGAATACGGCAGACTTACCCATGCAGATGACTCCTGTCGAGGATTACTACCGATGGACTCCTGCAAAATAACACTTGTCCCTCAGTCTCCTGTTTATTTTCACCAACAGACTGACCCCTGCCGACTTATTCCAGCGAAATTACTCATGCTGTTTGACTTCTGCAGACTGACTTCTGCTTATTTACTCGTACATAAAGACCTTGGCAGACTGACACAGAAGACTGAACCCATGACACAGCCCCATACAGAATAACCCCTTCCAACTGACTTCTCCCGACTGAATCTTGTCGACTGAATCCTGCCCATCTTATTCTTGCTGACAGAATCCTACAGACTCATTTAGGAGGACTTACTCTTTCATACTGACTACTTCAGTATTAAGACTACTCTCTGACTTCTGCACACTTATCACTGCTACAGAATCCCTACGATCGAATGCTTCAGACTGAATCTGGCAGTCTGAGTGTTTCATACTGTATACTTCATATAACTCCTGCAGCCTGACTTCACTTGAATTGCTAATGCTTACAGACTCAACCCGAGTAACACCTGTAGAAAGATTCCTCCCTAATTTTTCCTGCAAAAAGAATCCTGCGCTCTGACTACATATGACAGACTCCTACAGTGTGATAACTGCAAAAAGATTCCTGCATCTCGACCTCTGTAGTTTGCTACTTCCAGTCTGTCTCATACATAATATCTTATAAAGACTCACAATTAAATATAGACTTATGTTTACTGACTCCTCCATTCTGACTCCTGCAATATATTTCCAGTCATATGACTCCTTCCTACTTAGATCTGTAAACTGTATCCTTCAGCCGGAATCCAGCCGACAGACTCCAGCATATCGAATTTTGCAAATGCACAATAGCAGACTGACTGCTTCAGAATGACTTCTGATTACTGACTCCTGCAGAGTGACACATTCTGATTGCATTGTGCAGAATGACTCTAGATGCCTGACTACTGCAGACTGACTCCTTCAGATTGAATACTGGTAATTGATTACTGCAAATGGTCTAATTGCGACAAAACTAAGCAAAATGACAAATATCCTACTTACCCATGCCGACTGACTCTAGCAAAATGACATAAGCTGAATGTGTCACGGAGGCTGAATACAGCAGACTGGCTCATTAGGAATGACTCCTGCCGATTGACTTCTGCAGACTAACTACTGCCGAATTTCCAGTTGATTGACACCTACAGAATGACTCCTGCAAACTGATACCTGCGAAATTACTCATGAAGTCTTAAAGCTGCAGACTGACTCCTTCAACCAGCAGTAAGTTAAATGACTACTATAAACTGTTTTCCATAGAGTGACTCTTGCATATTGATATTTAATTAATGAATTATTGTGCCTTAATACAGCAGACTGTTTCATGAATAATGTCTCCTGCTGTCAGTCTTCTGTAAATAGCAACCACAGAATGATACCTCCACAATGATTCCTGCTAACTTACTCATGCCATTTGACATCTGCAGACTGACCACTGTTGGTGGAATCCTGAAGGCTTTCTCCTATAGATGGACTGCTAATTTCTGTTTAATGGATACTGAATTCATCATACTGGCTCATGCAGATTAACTACTGCCGACTGACTCCTCTCAACTGAATCTTGTCTACTGACTCCTGCCCGTATGTTTCCTGCTGACAGACACCTGTCCCTGACTCATGCATTCTGAGTGCCCTCTTATGACACCTTCTGACTGACAAGATAAAATTTACTCTTACCTAATAACTTCTGCGGAACGACTCCTGCAGACTGGGTATTACACACCAACTATAGCTGGCTGACACATGTATAAATACTAGTACATTCTGACTCCAACAAAATTACTCCTGTGTACAAACTCCCGCATATGGCCTCCTGTACACTGGCTAGTGCAGAAAGACTCCTGCCGAGTAACTGCTGCAGACATTCTCATTAAAACATACTCTTTCAGATATCCACCTGGAGACAGATTTCTTAAAATATATTCCTGTATTCTTAGTTCATTATATGAAACCTGCACACTGATTCGTCTCGAATAAATCCTACCGACTGATAACTGAAAACAGACTTATGTAGACAAGATCCTACTCCTAGAGTCTTACACCTGCCTACTCACTCCTGCAGAATAATTTGCCATATGAATCCTGTCGACTGTCAACTGTAGACTGACTCTAGAATCCTTACAGCTTCAGATTTATTTCAGCAGATTGACTCCAGTTGAATAAGGCTAGAAGACTTACTTTTTCTGAGTGAACCCTGCACACTGATTCCTGTCGACTCACCACTGCCTACTCAACACTGCAAACTGGCTCTTGCAGACTAACTCCTGCACACTGATTCGTGAGAACTGACTCCTCCAAGCAGACTCTTAAATACTGACTTATGCCTAATGACAGCTGGTGACTGAATCCTGTACAGTGACTTCTGCTGACTGGCCCCAGGTAATCAAGTTTTGCATACTGACACATGCAGACAGACACCAGCAGTTGTACTCTTGCTTACTTGCCTCCCGCAGAGTGAGTTCTAATGAATAAATTGTTCGATTGACTCATGCAGACTAGCTACTACCAACTGAATCCTGCAGACTGACACCTGCAGACAAGCTCCTCCAGACTAACTCCTGCAGACTGACTCCTTCCGATAGACTCCTGCAAACCATATCCTACAGTCTGACTCATTCCGATTACCTACCATTGAATGTCTACTGCCCTCTGAATGTTGCCGACTGACACTCACAGATCTTCTCCTTTAGATTGACTACTATAGACTAAACCCAATAGACTGATTCGGCATACTGACTTTGGCTGGCTTACTTCTGCAGACTGACTCATTTAAACATACTCGTGGTGATTGATTCCTGCCAACTGATTCCTGCAGACTTACTCCTGACGACTTGTTCCTGCATTTACTGCTAACTATCTACTGCAGACTTATACCTGCTAAGAGATTCCTGCAGACTGACACCTTCAGACTGAATCCAGCAGAATTATTCCTTCTGTCTGGCTTGTGGTCTCACTCCTGCGGAATGTATCCTCTGGAATGATTCCTGCAGACTCGCTCATAACGACTGATTACTGTAGACTAACTCCAACGATCTGATACATGCCGAATGCTTCCTACCCACTGACTCCTGCCAGCTGAATCCTACGTTTTAGGTACATGCAGACCGACTCTCGCCTATGACGTATGCAGACTGACTCCTGCTGAACAACTTCTGCGATCCGACTTGCTCAGAACTTTTTCTGCTAACTCTCTCATGGTGACTGGCTCTTGCAGATGTACTCATGCATTCTGACTCTATAAGACTAGGTCCTTCTGACTAATATCTGCGGACGGTCACATGTAGATTTTTTGCTGCCATTTGATTCCTGTAGTCTCAAACCTTTCGAATGAATCCTGCAGTTTGAAACCATCATATCTATTCTAAACAAATCACTCCTGCCGAGTAACTACTGCATAACTTTCCCTGCAGAATAATTGTATCAGACACACTCCTGCAGACTAACTCCTTCCTATGGATTCCTGAAGACTGACACCTGCTGACTGAGTCATGTGGAATGAGTTTTGCAGTCTCACTAATGCTGAATGACTCCTGCAGTCTGACTCATGTAGAAAGACTCATGTTGTAGACCTATTCAGATGGCCTCCTCGAAACTGAATCCTGCCGAATGACTCCTGTAGAACGACCGAAGTTTCCTGACTCACACATTATGACTCATGTTGTCTGACTCATGCAGACTAACTCCTGCAAACTGACACATGTTAACTGACTCATGCTGACTGACTCCCTTTGAGCTTTGCCTGCAGTCATTCCTGCAGACTGACACCAGCCGACTCAAACCTGCTTTATGTCTCCTGGAAATTGAATATTGCAGACTGATTCCTGCAGTCAAACTCATGTGGACTGACATTTGCCGACTCACACTAGTGAACTATTTTCTCCTGTATGTAACCCGCAGATAGACTCCACAACACTGACTCCTGCTGACTGACCAATGCAGAATAAATGCCATTGTCATAATCCTGCACACTAATTCCTTCTGTTTGTCACCTGATTACTGACCCCAACGAAAATGACTACTGCAGAATGATTCATGCAGACTGACTTTTTCTGACTGACTCCTGAAAAATCACTCCCACCTACTAACTTCTGTCGTTTTCCTCTTTACCTTACATCATCTGCTGGAAGACTCTTGCTCTATTACACCTTTGACCAACTTATGTGTACTGACTAATACAGATGACTCATGCAATCTGACTTCTGGTGACTTCTGTAGACTGGCTTATACATTTTTACTTCTGCTGACTGAATCTTGCAGAATGTCACTTTAAGACTTTCTCCAGGCAACAGACACCTGCAGACTGATTCTTCCGACAAACTGCTTCCTAGAGACTGATTTCTGTCGAATATTTTCTACGGAATGATTACTGCTGACAGAATCATGTCAACTTATTGACAAACTGACTCCTGCAGATAGAATACCGCACACTGACTTCAACAAATTGTCTTCTGCATTATGAATCCTGCAATCATACTTCTGCAAAATTACTCCTGTGGAATAAATATTTCCTGACTTAAGCAGATGAACTCTTGCAGATTGACTCCTGTATATTGACTGCTGCCGACTGACTCCTGCACATAGACTCCTACCACCTGAATCATTCATACCAATTCCTGCATAATTGCTCATCCTGAATGTCATCTGCTGACTGATGACAGTAAATTGACTTTTGCCGACAGATTCTTGCCTTCAGACTCTTTCCCTCTGAAACCTATAATTCATTTGTAGAGACCGACATATGGAAACTGACTTCAGATCACTGACACCTCCAGAATAACTTCTTTAGTCTGACTACCAATGACTGACTTCTGTAGACTAACACTTGTATACAGACTCCTGGAGCCTTAACTTGGTTTCTCACAACTGCAGACTCAGTCCTGCCTGCTGACTAAATACTGTTGACTGTATCATGCATACTTAATCCTGCCGGCTGACTCAAAATGACTGACTCTTGAAGATTTAGTCCTATAGTCGGACACCTGCCCAATGTCTCCTGCGTACTGACTCATGTAGAATAACTCCTGCACTTAGACACCTGTAAAATATTTTATGCTGAATGTCTGCCGGCATCGAAATCTTGCAGATATACTGCTGCATTCTGATTCATGCAGACTTACTCATGAAGACTAACTCATGCAGACAGAATAGTCCTCAATAGCTTATTCCTGAAAATTAATTCTGCTGACTCAATCCTGGTGACTTAGTGCTTCAGAATGACATATGCAATGTGACTCCAGCAGAATTAATCCTTCTATTGACATGCAGTCTCACACATACTGGCTGAATCCCTTAGCTTTGTAACCAACAAACTCATTTCTATCAACGAACACCTTCAGACTGACTCCAACGATCTGACATCTACCGAAAGTCTTCTGCCTAGCGCTTCTTCCTAATATCGTCTTCCCACTAACTCCTGGCGAATGAATATTTTCCTGCTGACACCGGCGGACTAACACTTGCCTACTGACGAAGGGAGACTGACATCTGTTCATTGTAACTGGTCCTTGAAATTGGACACATACATTATGACTCAAGCAGACTTATTCATGCTGACAATTTCATATTACAGCCTCCTGCAGAGTGACTCAAGCAGTCTGACTCCTCTTGACTGACACCAACAAATTTATTCCTGCACACTGACACATGTAGAATGACTGTTGCAGTCTACTGTAGAAGGATACCTAGGTATTGTCACCTGCAGACTGATTCCTGCATCATGACTCATGTAATCTGTCCCCTGCAGACTCAAACCTGCTGATAAAACCTTGCAGGCTGACTCCTACTAATGAATTCCTTTAGTCGTACTGATAGAGTCTGAATCTATTAGACTGCCTTACGGAGTATATCTCCTATCGACTGTCTGGTCCCAACTGAATCTTGCTGACTGTATCCAAACCATCTGTCTTCTGCAGACATACCCTTGCCAACTTAATCCTGCAAAAATACTTAGGCACTCAGACTGATTAATAATGTTTCCTTTAGACAAACTCCTGCAGCCTTACTCCTGCAGCATTACACCTGCTCAAAACAAGTGACCCCTACAGAATAATTCCTGCAGAATATTTCCTGCAGTTTTGCTCAGGCATGCTGTTCCCTGCCGACAGACATATCCAAAATGACCCCGGCCGAGTGACTTGTGTAGAATAACATGTAATTACTGACTCCTGCAGACTGACTAAACATGGATGAATCCTACAGAATGAATCCTGCCGAATGACTCCGCCAGTCTGACTCATGCCGATAGACCCCTACAGATTTAGTCAACATGATGGAACCCTCTATACTGACACATGCAGGAGGAATCCTGCCATCAGACACTGATTTTCTGACTATTGTAGACCAGTTAGTAAAGACTGGCTCCTGGCGACTGACACTTGCAGAAAAACTTTTCGAGTGCCTGTTCACACTGACTACAACCAACTTATCTCTGTAGAATAACTCCTGCCAATTGACTACTGCAGACATCAACAGCAGACAGAATTCTGCAGTTGACTATTCCTGATGCCTGCAAACTGACACTTTATGGCTGACTTAAGCAGATTGACTCCTGCCAAATAAACATTGCAGAATGATTCCTTCATACTAAAACCTTCCATCCAATTCTTGTAAACTGACTCCAGATAACAAATTCTTACAGTCTAACGTCTGCAGGCTGACCGCTGCAGACCTACTCCTACTGATGGATACCTGCAGGCTGACTCCTTTATTATCATTATTGTAGCTTACTCCTGCAATATAACTTCTGCCGACTGACACCTCCAGACAGACTCCCTCAGAATTACTCCTTCTGTCAGATTCCAGAAGACTGACTCAAGCAGACTAACAATGGCAGTCTGATCGCTGGAGAAAAACTCCTGATGACAGATACCTGCAACCTGAGACCTGCCGACTGCATCCTGCAAAATAACTCTATTATTTTGACTCATGGTAAATGACTCCTGCAGACTAATTTCTACCACCATACCTTAGAAAACTGACACCTGCTGATTGACTACTGCCGAGTGACTCTTGCAGACTGACATATATCGAATGTATGATTGAGTATAAATACAGCCAACTTGCTCATACAGACTGACTCCTGAGAAAGTATTTTGTAGATTGACAATTACAGACTGAATTCTGCACTCTGAATCACGAACACATATTAATGATCTTTGACACCTACAGACTGACCCCAGCATAATGAACAACTGCAAACTGACTCCTATATATGAACTGCTGCATTCTGTTTAATAGAGACTGAGTCTAACAGACTGGGTAATGCAGTTTTACTCCTGCCCGTTGACACCTTTCGACTCAATATTGTCGTATGATTCCTGTCCATCTGATTCCTGCCGAAAAATACCTGTCCACTGAATCACAAATTCTTACACCTATCGTCTGAATCCTTCAGACTGACAACAGCCAACTGACTCTTTCCGAATTCTTTATAATTACTGACTCCTGCAGACTGCCTCCTACAGAATGACTCCTGCATACGAACTATTACCACATGGACTCCTACAAACTTGCTAATGCAGACCAACTCTTGCCGAGTCACTGCTGCAGACTGACCCATGCTCACAGACTCATTCATATTGCTCCCTGAAGACAAATTTCTTAAAACCAATTCCTGCTGTATTATCTGTTTGTCTGACACCTGCACACTGATTCGTGCCAATTTAATTATGAAGAACGAAAACTGAAAACAGACTTCGACTGACTGACTTCTGTAGTCTGTCTCGTACAGTTTAATGCCGGTCTTCTCACTTCTGCAGAATGAGTCCTGCTTACTGGTTCTTGCCTAATGCCTAATGAAGAAATTTTCCTTGCTAATGAATAATACTTCATGACTCCTGCAGACAGACAACTTAATAATGTATCCTGCAGACTGACACTTGTAGACTGATAACTACTGGCTGAAACAAACTTACTGACCACTCTCGACTGTGTCCTGCCTACTGCATCCAGATGTCAGAATCCAGAAGAATAGCTCCTGCCTACTTCCTCCTGCAGATTAACTCCTGCTAACTATCTCCTCTATATTGACTTCTACAGACTTACAAATTTGGAATGAAACTATCCGATTTGCCCCTGAAAGACTTACTCCTGCATATTTTCACCTAGAGTTTGACTCAAGACGACCGTCTCCTGTCTACACTCTGCTGCACTCTGAGTACTGCATTCTGAGTGACTGCTGCCGAGTGATCTCTGTCCATTTACTTTCATAGACTGACATGTGATTACTGATCCTGCAGATTGTCTCAAGCCAGATGAATCCACCTGATTTAAACCTGATTTATATCTCTGCCAGACTGTCTTATACCGATTAAACCCTGCAAACTTCTCTTCTGAAGTCTGACTTATGTGTACTGCCTCCTGCAGATGGACTTCTGCAGAGAAACCCCTGTTGCTTTACTGCTGCATACTGACTCTTTTATATTGTTTGCTGTCTATTGAATTGCAGACTGGCACCTTATGTTTGCTCACTGCTTACTTACTCCTGCAGTTGAATTCCTACGGTCTGACTCATGCAGACTGATTCCTGTATACAGGTTCACACAGAATGATTCCTGCTACCTGACTCCTGCACACATACTCCTACCTACTACCATCTGAAACTAACTACAGCTGAATTACCTCTGCGGAATAATTCTTGTTGACTGTCTCCTACCGACTGCCTGCTGCAGACTGAGTCTAGAAATTTGACTCTTGCATAATGACTCACTAATGATTATTCCTGGCAATTTAATCCTGCAGACTGGCTCCTGTTGACTTAATTATGTATTAAAATCCCTGCAGGCTACCTCAAGCAGTATGACTCCTGCCGAATGTATCCTGTATACTGATTCCCGCAAAATGAATCCTGCTCACTGACTTATCTAGACTTACTTCTCTAGACTGACGCTTACAGCTTTTCTCCTGCCTACTATCTAATGCTGTCCGAATCCTGCATACTGATTCCTGACAGATGTCTCCTGCCGGATTTCTCCTGAAAAATGACACCTGCCTATTTACACCTGCAGACAGACTGCTGAAAAATTACTCTGCAGTCTGATTATTTACTACAAAAACTCTGCAGAATGACACCTGTGGTCTCACTCCTGCTGACTGACTCAAGGAGACTTACTATAGAAGTTTGACACTTGCATAGTGACTCATTCTGATTTACTCCAGCAGACTGACTCCATCTGAGTACCTCGTTAATAGAGTCATTTTTCGAGGTAAACCTGCAGAAGAATTCCTGTCGACTTACTCCTGCGCAGAGACTCTTACACTCTGACTACAATTAGGTGTCTGATGCAGTATGACTCCTACAGACTGAATACCGCTGGCTGTATTGTGCAGAATAACTCTTGTCAGCTGATATAAGCTGACTGACATCTGATTCGTCACTCATTGGTTACTGACTATGCCAATTATCGCCTCCTCCTACCTCTAAATGACTGATTCCATGAGACACCTGCTGACTTACTGTTACAGACTAACTCTAGTCAAATCTCCTTTAAATAGATTGCAAAAGACTGACCCCTTCAGATATATTCCTGCTGACTTGCTCATGCTGCCTGACTACAGCAGAATGACACATGCAGGCTGACTTCTGCAGACTGTCACCTGCCTACTGACTATTTATTTCTGGCTCCTTCATACAGAATCCTTCCTACTGCCTCATATCCTCTTACTTCTGCAGACTTACTCATAGAGAATGGCTTATACAGCCCACACCTGCAGACTGACTCTGCTGACAGTTACAGGCCTACTGATTCCTGCCAAATGACTCCTACCTCCTGACTCTGGTTGACTGACTCCTGGAGTATAGACACATTTCGACAGACTTATGAAGATTAACTTATGCATACTGGCGCTTTCAGAGGGATTTCTTTCCTACAGGCACCTGCCTACTATTTTCTGCTTAATGACTCTCCCCGAATAATTCCTGCTGACTGAATCCTCTACACTGATCCAGCAGACTCACTACTGCAGGCACTCATTCAGGCTGATACTTTCCGACAGACTTAAAAAGACTGTCTCCTGGAGAATGACTTATGCCGACTGACTCCATTGTTCCTGGTGACTAACCTCTGCTGACTGACACCTGCCTACTGATATTTCCTGAGTGTCACTATCAGTTTGATTAATTACGAATGTCTCCTACCCACTGGCAAATGCAGTATGAATTATACCGATTGTCTCCTGAGTTTCTTACACATGCAGACTAACTTCTGCAGACAAGCTTATGCTAACCGACTCCTGCCAAAAAGGTCCTGCCTATTGGTTCTTCAAAATTACCTCTGCAGAATGTTTATTTAAAGTGGCTCCTATAAACTAAATTCTAGCGATTGACTCATGCCTACTGATTAATGAATACACACTATAGCAGGATGACACCACCTGTATGACTACTGCTGACTTACACTAGAAGTGTTACACATTACACTGTATTTTGCAGATAATCCCATGCAGACTTATTCCTGCAAAATTCTATGACATATGGTTTCTTTAGATGATCCCCTGTAGTGTGATTCCTGTTATGTGACCACTGCCAATTAAATCACGGTGACTGACTGTGGATTACTGACTCCTGTATACTTACTCCAGCAGAGGACTTCTGCACAGTGCCTCTGAGAGAAGGGGTTTATAGAGATCGACATTCGTAAATATACGACTTCACACAGTCGTATTCCAACATACTGCTTCCTATTGGTTCATGCAGACTACCTCCATCAGGGCGATTCCTTTAAAGTGATTCCTGCTACGTGAATCAAGGTGAATAATTCTTGCAAACTGACTCCAGGATATGCATTCCTGCTGTATAATTCCTGCAGATAGGCTCCTACAGAAAGACTCCTGCAGAAAGACTTATTACAGACTGAAATGTGAATACTGTTTCTAGCAGACTGAATCCTTAACACTCATTCTTAACGACCTACACAGTGTGCTAGGCACCTACAAACATGGTCCAGCTGATGGACTCCTACAAACTGATTCTAGCAGTGTGATTCCTGCTGTTAGTCTCCTGCTGTATGAATCATTGTAGAATGACTCCTGTAGACTAACTTCCTCAGAAACACCTCCTGCCTGATGACTCATGCAGCCTGATATCTGCCGAGTGATTTATGTATACTGAAACATGATATCTGACTCCTCCATACTGAATCAAGCACCATAGATAATGAGGACTGATTACATCCGACTGTCACTGCCAGACTGACTCCAGCAGACCAACTCATGCAGACTAAAAATTGCAGACTAATGGCACCAGAATGACTCCTGATGAGTTTTTCCTGCAGAATGACACCTACCCACCACATCCTGAAAAATGACCCTTTAACTCTGATTCGTACAAACTGGCTTCTGTTGAGTGACTCTTGCAGACTGACATATGGTGACTGACTAATGGAGAAGGAATAGAGCAGACGTGCTCATTCTGATTACTCCTGCCGACTGATTCTTGCAGAATGACTCCTGTCCCTTAGTCTCCTGTATATTATGGCCTACAGGCTGTATCCTGACGACTGATTCCAGCGTAATTACTCATGCTGTTTGACTCCTGCAGACTGACTACTCCTGATCTACTCCTATTTATAGACTCTTGCTGCTGACTCAGGAGACTGAATCCATGAAACTGCCACATACAGAATAATTCCTACCGACAGACTTCTCCAGACTTAATCTTGTCGACTTACTCTTGCCAAACTTACTCCTGCGAACAGAATCCTACAGACTCACTTAAGCATACTTACTCTTTCGTACTGACTTCTTCAGTACAATGACTGCTCTCTGACTCCTACAGATATACAACTGTTACTGAATCACTCCGATCAACTACTTCAATTTGAATCTTGCAGTCTGAGTGTCTCATATTCGTACTGGCTCCTTCATAATAACTTATGCAGCCTGACTTCACTTGAATTTCTCATGTATACAGAATCAACCGGAGTAACACCTGTAATATGACTCCTCCTTAATGATTCCTGCACACTGAATCCTGCAATCTGAATGCAGATGGCTGATACCTGCAGTGTGACAACTGCAAAATGACTCCTGCATACTGACCTCTGCAGTTCCTTACTTGCAGTCTGTCTCGTCCAGAATGGCTAATACAGACTCACACCTTCATACTGACGTATGTTTACTTACATATCTGTACTGACTCCTACAGAATGACACCTGTCTTATGAGTCCTTTCCTACTATGATCTACAGACTGTCTCCTGCATATGGAATCCACCCGACTGACTCCAATAGACTGACTTTTGCAGATTCACAATAGCATAATGACTGCTAAATAATGTCTCCTGATTTCTGTCTCCTGCAGAGTGACACATGTCATCTTAATTGTACAGAATGACTCTAGAAGCCTGACTGCTGCAAACTGACTCCTTCACATCGACTCCTGGTAATTTATTACTGCAGACTTTTACTTTCACCAAAATTAAGCAAAATGACAAATGCATACTTACTCAGGCAGACTAACCCTTGCAAACTGACCTAAGCTGTTGGTATCATGGAGGCTGAATACAGCAGACTGGCACATAAAGACTGACTCCTGCACACTGAATCCTGCAGACTGACAACTTCTGAATATTGAATATCCAGTAGATTGACACCTACATACTGACTCCTTCAGGATAATTCTTGCGAAATTACTCATGAAGTCTGCCCCTGCAGTCTGGTGCCTGCTAATAATATCCTACAGGCCTACTCCCACAGTTAGACTCCTTTCATGTTCCTCTTCCTGCAGGATAATTTCGGTAGTCTGACTTCTGCAGACGACTATGGCAGACTAAATCCTGCAAGAATGACTCCTGCATAATGACTCTTGCAGGCAGACAATTCCATAACTACACCTGGTGTTAGACTCCAGATACTTACTCCTGCTTACTGAGTTCTGCTTGCTGCCTCTTGTTGACTCAACCATGCCGACAAACTAATGCATACTGTGTCCATAATACTGACATCCACAGTCTTACTCTTGTCGAATTACTCCTGTAGAGAGATACCGTCATATTGACCTCGGCCGATTGACCTGTACAGACAGATCCCTTCAGACTCATACCTGCAGACCTTACTATGCTGCCCTACTCCTGTACACGTACACCAGCAGCCTGATAACTGCAGACTGACACCTGCCAACAGACCTCTGCAGAATGACTCCTGCATACTGAATCCTTCCACGTGATTCCTGAAAAATGACTCCAAAAGTAAAATTTTTGTAGACTGACTTCTGTAGGCTGACTCCTGCAGGTGTATTCCTGCAGACTGAATACTGCAATATAATTCCTGCAGACTACTCCTCTTATGACTCCTGCATACATACACCTGCAGACTGACCACAGCAGAATAACGCCTGCTGTCTGCCTCTAGCAGACTAAATCTTGCAGACTAAAAATGGCAGACTGATTGCTCCAGAAAGACTCCTGACGACTCACTTATGTAGACTGACACCTGCAGACCACATCCTGTAGAATGAGTATTTCAGTTTGACTCCTCGCAATTGTCTCTTGCAGATTGATTCCTTCCACCAGTTGTAATTAGACTGACTCCTGTATACTGACTTCCACCAAGGAACTCTTAAAATTTACATATGACGAATGAATCATTGTGACTTAATACATAAGACTGGCTCATAAAGACTAACTCCTGCCATCAATCTTCTGTAAAGAGCAACTACAGACTGACACCTGCACACTTATTCCTGTTAACTTACTCATGCCATTTGACACCTGCCGACTGATCACTGCTGATGCAACCTGAAGGCTATCTCCTACAGATGGACTGCTGCTATCTGTCTAATGGAGACTGAATCCATCAGACTGGCTAATGCAGATTAAATCCCGACGACTAACTCCTCTCGACTGAATCTTTTCTACTGACTCCTGCCCATATTATTCCTGCTGAGACACCTGTCCCCAGACTCATGCAACTTGACTCCCCTCGTATGACACTTGCAGATTGATAGGAGCAAATTTACACTTATCGAATAGCTTCTGCCGACAGACTCCTGCAGTCTGACTACTACACACTAACTACAGCTGGCTGACACATGTATAAATACTCATACATTCTGACTCCAACAGAATGACTCCTGTGTACAGACTCCTGCAGATGTACTTTTGTAAACTGGCTAATGTAGACCTACTCCTGCCGAGTCACTGCTGCAGACTGACTCATTACAACAGATTCCTTCAGATAGCCACCTGGATACAGAATTTTTAAAAGAGGTTCCTGTAGTCTTAGTCTTTTGTCTGACACCTGCACACTGATCCGTCTAAAATGAATCCTACAGACTGATCACTGAAAACTGGCTCCTGTAGACTGACTGCTAGAGTCTTACTCCTGCCTACTCTCTCCTTCTGCAGACCGACTCCTGAATGCTGATTCCTGCTTAATGTCTCCTGCCGAATGTCTCCTGCAAATTGACTATTTCCTAATGACTCATGCAAATTGATGGCTGAAAAATTACTCCTGCAGACTGAAACCTTCAGACTGATACATGCCTACATACTCCTGCAGACTGACACATACCTACATACTCCTTCCGACTAACTCCTGCCGACTGCCTCCAGATGACTTACTTTTGGAGACTGTCTACTGCCGACTTACTCCTGCAGCCTGACTCCTACCGGAGGTCTCCTCTAAATAAATGTCTACAGACTGACTCCTTTCGAATAACACCTGCCATCCTACCCTGGAAAGACTGAATCATGCCAACTCTAACCTAGTTTTTTAAACCAGCCAATGACTTCTGTTTATACTTTCCTTCAGACTGCCTACTGGATTCTGATCCCTGTCGAGTGACTGCTGCACACTGACCTCTCCCCAGTTACTCCTGTAGACTGCCTTGTGATAACTGACTTGTGCAGATTAACTAAAGCCAGATGAATACACCCAACTGAATCGTGTATAGTAACTCTGCAAGTCTGTCTCATGCCGATCGACCCTTTCAGTCTGACACCTGGAAACTGACTTCTGCATACTGCCTCCTGCAGATGAACTCCTGCTATATGACTCAAGCAGTCTGAATATTGCAGACCAGTTCATATAAACTGAGTCCTGCCGACTGTCTCCTTTCGAGTGATTCCTGCAGAATGACTACAGCCGATGGACTCCTGCAGAATAACTCATGGCGACTTACTCCTTCACACTGACTGCCATACTAACTGCCATAAATTTACTTTTGCAGACTGGCACTTCATGACTGATTCTTGCATACTTACTAATGCATATGGACTTACGGTGTCTGAATCAAGCAGACGTACTCCTGCATACTGGCTCACACAGACTGATTCCTACCACCTGACACATTCCTGCAGACTCCTGCTTACTGACATCTGCAAACTGATTACAACTGATTCACCTCTGCCAAACAACTCCTGCTGATGGACCCCTACCTAATGACTCCTACTGACTGAGTCTAGCACTCTGACTCCTACATAATGACACTTTCAAACTGATTCCAGGCAATTGAATACTGCAGACTGGCTCCTGTCGACTGATTCATGTATTCTGACTCATGTTGACTAAATCAAGCAGCATCGCTCATGCCGACTGTATCCTGCAGAATGATTCCTACAAACTAACTCCTGCTTACTGATTCCTCTACACTGACTCCTGCATCTTTACTCCCGCCTACTCTCTTCTCAAGACCGACTCCTGCAATCACATTCCTACCAAATGTCTCCTACCAGATGCCTCCTGCAAAAAGACTCATGCCTATGACTCCTGTAGACTTACTGTAGCAAGATGACACTTGCATACAGATTTTTTTAAAGCAAGAAATCTGTAGAATTATACCTTCATACTGACTCCGGCTGACTGACACTTGATGTCTGACTTATGCCGACTGACTCCAGGAGACTCACTTTAGCAGTCGGACTCTTGCATACTGACTCATTCGATAAATTCCAGCAGACTGAATTCATCTGAATACCTCATGAAGAAAGAATTTTTCCGAGATACACCTATGGATTAATTCCTGCCGACTGACTCCTGTGCACAAACTCCTGCAGACTTACAAAAACTGTCTGTCTCCTGCAGTATGACTCCTGCAAAATTACTCCTGCAGAATAAATAACTCATGTGGGCTTTCTTGTTCAGAATAACTCCTCCCGACTGACTTCTGATTGCTGACTTAAGGTGACTGACTCATTCAAATTGACACCTGCCTACTGCCTTCACATGACTGATTTCATGCAACAGGCCCCTGCTGACTTACTCCTGTCAACACTCTCGGTTAAACTGGCTCCAAAAGAATGACTTTTTAATGCTTATTCCTGCAGACTTACTCTTGCTGCCTGACTACCACAGACTGAAACCTGCAGACTGACATCTGCTGGCTGACTCCTGCCAACTGACTCCTTTCTTCTGCTTACAGATGATTGACCCCTGGAGTCAAACTCATTCCGGCTTACTCCTGCAGACTGACTCCTGCCGACTGTCTCCTCTAAATTGACTCCTACACACTAACTCCTTCGGCATGACTCCTTCAGATATACACAGAAAAAACTAACTAAAGCCGAGTGTCATCTGAAAATTGACTACTACATATTTAGTCCTTCAGACTGATTCATGCAGACTGACTTGTGCCGAGTGACTCCTGTAGTCTGTCTCTCGCCTATTATTTCAAGCATACTGACTGCTTCCAAATCCTGCAGAATTTATATAGCATACTGTTTTCCACCAAATGACTTCTGCAGACTAACTCCTGCCGACTGACTCCAGCAGACACTCTATATCAGAAATAATTTTTCAGACTGATGCATTATGACTGACTCCTACCCACTGACTCCAGATGACTTACTCCATGGAGACTGTTTACTACCTACTGATGCCTGCAGAAAGATACATACAGACTGCTTCCCGCCTACTGACTCCTACCTACAGACTCCGACAGACTAACTCATGCAGAATGGCTACTGCAGACACACTCCTGCTGATGGACTTCTGCCTACTGATTTTCCCCTATGGACTATAACACACTGACTCCTGCAAGCTATCTCCTGTAGACTCACTGCTACCCACTGATTCCTGCAGACAGTCTCCAGGATACAGAGTACAGACGGCAGATTCCTGCCGAACCAATCCTGTTGACTGACTCCTGCATCCTGACCCCTGTAGATGGACTACTACAATCTTACAAATGCTCCCTCACTCCTGCTTATGGGCAACTCTAAACTGACTCCTGCATTCTGACTCCTGCAGACTGTACCCTTCCATATCACTCCTGGCGACTGACACTTGCCAGATAACTCATGCCGACAGACACCTGCCGACTGCATCTTGCCGAATTACTCAAGCAGACTGGCTCTTGAATTCTGTTTTCTGCAGTCTGACTCTTAAAGATTGACTTCTAGCACTTTACTCCTGGAGAGTATTTACTTCCACAGTATATTATATTCCAAATGATTCAAGGAAGCTGAATACACATAGACTGGCTCAAAAAGACTGACTCCTGCCAACTGTCTCCTGCCGACTTAATTCTGCAAACTGACTCAAGCCATCTGACACCTTCAGTATGACTTCTGCCAATTGACTCTAGGATTTATATACATGCAGACTGTATCCTGTACACTAGCTTAATTAGAATTACGCAAACCAAAAGATCCCCATCTGTTGGTTCCTGCAGACTGACCCCTGCAGATTGATTCCTGTAAAGAGACTCCTGGCAACTAAATGCTGGAGACTAACTCCTGCCTACTGACTCTTACAGGGGACACTTGCAGCATGATGCAAGGATAAGGGATATATGTAGACCGAATCCTGCAGACATATCCCTACATACTCACTCCTGAAAACTGAATCCTGCAGATTGGCCCATGAATACTTATTTCTGCAGACATACTCACGAAGCCTGACTCCTGCAAACTGACTACTGCTGATGGACACCTGGAAACTACTTCAGCTGTCTGACTCCCGCAGTATGTATCGAGCGATATGAGTATTGCCGACTGACTCCTGCAGTCTGACCTTGTTGTGTGATGCCTGTAGACTGAGAAGTTTTTTTTGTGACTCCTGCATAGTGACTCAAGCTTAATGAAACCTGAAGAACGAATTCTGTCAACAGACTAAGCCATACTGACTGCAGCAGACCGCAGCTTGCAGACTAAAAATTTCATACTGATTGCTACAGAATGACTCCTGCACACTGCCTCCTGCAGAATTGACTTTTGAAGTCTGACTCCTGCAGACTGCATTCTAGCAATTGACTCCTAGAGACAGACTCCTTCCACCAGAACTAAGCAGACTTACTCCTGCCGAGTGACCCTTGAAGTAAGTCATATGCCAAATGATTCATGGAGTCTGAATACAGCAGACTAGTTCATAAATACTGAATCCTATCGACTGACTCTTGCTGACTCACTCCTGCTGATAGTCTCCCATAGATTGGCACCGACCACCTGTACACTGATTCCTGCAATGTTACTCATGCTATTTGACTCCTGCAGACAGATACCTGCTGATGGACACCTGCAAGCTGACTCAGATGCATAGACACCTGCTGCCTCAATTATGAAGGCTGATTACTTCAAACTGCTTTGTGTAGCATAACTCCTGCCGACTGACTCCTCCCACATTAACATTGTCAACTGAATCCTGCCCATCTAAATCCAGCTCAGATACCCTGCTGACTGATTCCTGCATACTTACTATAACTGTCAAACTATATATTACTGACTCCTTCAGACAAACTCCCGCAGTCTTACTCCTGCTGAATAGCTCACATAGAAAATCGACCCGAGTGACACCTTTAGAATAATTCCTGCCGACTGGACAACATATGACTACCTACTGAAAACTGACTCCTTTCGACTGACTTCTGCTCAATGACTCCTGCCTCAAGACACATGTCGACTGATTTATTCTGTCTGATGCCTGGTGACTGTCTCCTGCAGCCTCTTTGCAATCTTATTCCTGCTCTCTGACACCTGCAGATTTACTGCTGACAGTAAATCCTGCAGTTTGACTGCTGCCGAATTGACTCATATAGGCCTACACCTGTAGATGGACTCCTATAGGCTCACACCTGCAGATGGACTCCTACAGTCTATCTCATGGAGACTGAATACAAAAGACTGGGTAATTCAGTATTACTTCTACTGACTGTACCTTGCCAGCTGACTTCTGCCCATCTCACTCCTGCTGACATACTCCTGTCTACTGACACCTGCAGACTTACTTGAGCAGTCTGACTCTTTTATACTGACTACAGATTAACTCCTGCTCTCTGACTCCTGCTAAATAGCGAATGTGGACAGATTTGACACGAGTGACACCTGCATATATATTTCTGCCGACAGACTCTTACAGACTGACTACAGGCGACTAACTCCTGCAGTATGACTTCTGCAAAAACTTCTTCATACTGACTCTTGGGAACTGAATACTGTTGGCTGACTCCGGGTAACTTAATCTTGCCAACTAACTCCTGCCGATGGACTCCTGCCGATTTAATCTGGCAGACTGAATACATTAGACCTATTTATTCAGACTGACACATTTGGACTCACTCATTCCCAAAAACTTCAAATGACTGGCTCCTGGAGACTGACTCCTGCAGAATTACATATGCTGAATAACTTCTTAAAACTGAAACCATCAGAGTGCCATATGTTGACTGACACCTGCCTAATGACTCCTGCCGACACGCTTTATAAGATTAACTCCTGCTGACTAAATCATGGAAACTGACTCCAGCCGACTGACACCTGATGTATGACTTCTGGCGACTGACTACTGAAGTCTCACACATTCAGACTGACTCCAGCAGACAAGTTCATGCAGATTGACTCCTGCCAAAAGACCCCTGCCTATTGGTTCCTTCAGACTAACCCTTGCAGAGTGATTTCTGTAAAATAACACCTGCCAACTAAATCCTAGCGACTGACTCCTGCCTACTGACTCTTGAATACTTACTCCTGCAGAAGACACCTGTAGAATGTATCTAGGAGAAGGGTTTAATATTGACTGACTCCTGCAGACAGACAACCTTATGCTGACTCCTGCAGACAGACAACCTTAGATTGACTCCTTCCAACAGACTACAGCTTATTAATTCCTGCAGACTGACTCAAGCAGAGTGATTCTGTAATGTGACTCCTGTGAACTGAATCATTGCGAATGACACCTCCCTTCTGACTCCTGCATACTGACTCCAGAATATGGTGTCCAGCATATGGCCTCCAGTATATGGAATCCTGCAGCCTTAATCATGCAGATGAGACACCTGCAGATTGTCTCCTGCCAAATAACTCCTCTTGACTTACTCATGCAGTCTGATCTCTTGCGATTAACTCATGTATACTTATTCGTGATTACTGACTCCTGCTGACTGAATCAAGCATAATGAATCTTGAGGACTGAATCCATCCCTTTGACTGCCAGACAGATTCCAGCAGACTGATTATTGCAATTTAAAAATGGCAGACTGCTGCACCAGAATGACTCCTGATGACTATTTCCTGAAGAATTACAATGGTCGACTGCATCCTGATAATGATTCTTGAAGTGGGACTCCTGCAGACTGACTCCTGCCGAATCTCCAGTAGATTGACACATACGGACTGACTCCTGCAGACTGATTCCTGCGAAATAATTCACGCAGTCCGGCACCTGCAGACCAAAGCCTGGTGATGAAATCCTGCAGGCTGACTCTTACAGATGGACTCCTACAGTATGACTTGTGGAGTATGAATCCATAAGTCTGCTTCATGCAGAATATCTCCTGCTGACTGACTTGTCCAGACTGACTCTTGCTTACTGACTCCTGCCCATCTGACACTTGCCGACAGACCTCTGCGATCTGAATCCTGCAGACTTACTTTAGATGTCTGACTCTTTAATATTGACTCATTTAGACTAACGCCTGCAGCCTTACTCCTACTCAAAATGAGTGACCCCTGCAGAATGATTCCTGCAGAATATATCCTGCAGATTTTCTCAGGCAGACCCATCTCTGCTGACTGACACATGCAGACTGACCCCTTCCGAGTGACTCTTGTTGACTAACTCATGATTACTGACTCATGCAAACTTACTCCAATGTAATGAATCCTGCCGACTGACTCCAACAGACTGACTTCAAGATTGACCCCTGCATACTAACTCTTGCAAAAGGACTTAGCCCATCTGACTACGACAGTCTGACTATTGCCGACCAGCCTATGCAAACTGTCCTCTGTAGACTGACTCCTACAAACAAATTCTACTCGTGTGTCTCTTCACAATGATAACAACCAACTGATTTCTGCAGAATAACTGCTGCCGACTGACTTTTTCAGACGAATACATCGGACTGATTCTTGCAGTATGACTCCCGCAGAATGATTATTGCAGAGAGAAACTTGCATATTGACACCTGCAGTCTGACTCCAGAAGACTAACTCCTGCTGACTGAGTTCTGCTTCCTGGCTCCTGGTGACACTGTCATGCCGACATACTCATGCATACTGCATCCAGAATCCTGACTCCTGAATTCATTCTCTTTCCGACTTACTTGTTCAGACTGATAATGCCATATTTACTGCTGCAGACTGATCACTTCATACTGATTCCTTCAGACCTAATGATGGTGCCGACTCCTGATAACTAACACCTGAAGGCTGACTTCTACAGTATCACCCCTGCCGAATGACTTCTGCAGAATGAACACTTCATACTGACTCCTTCCCACTGACTACAGATGAAAAATTCCTGCATACTGACTTCTGCAGGCCTACACCTGCAGACTGACTCCTGATAATGGATTCCTGCATGTTGACTTCTGCAGTCTCATTCCTGCAGATTTCTCCTGGCTCATGTATCCTGCCAACTGACACCTGCAGGCTGACTCCTGCAGAATAACCCCCGCTCTCTGATTCGAGCAGACTAAATCTTGCATACTTACAATGACAGACTGATTGCTCCAGAAAGACTCCTGACGACTGATACCTGCATACTGACATCTGCCGACTGCATTCTGCAGAATGACTCCTTCAGTTTGACACCTGGCAATTGACTCCTGCAGACTGACTTCTTCCAATATAACTAAGCCAGCTGACACCTGCATACTGACTTCCATTGTGTGATTCTGGCAGACTGATATATGCCAAATGAATAAAAGAGTCTGAATACAGACATCTGGCTCACAGACTGACTCCTGCCGATGGTTTCCTATATATTGACGACTGCAAAATGACACCTACACACTGATTCCTGCAAAATTACTCAGGCAGTTTGAGACCTGCAGATTGACCCCTACTGATGGAATCCTTCAGGCTGACTCCTACAGATGGACTGCTGCATCCTGTCTAATGGAGGCTGAATACATCAGACTGGCTCATGCGGATTAACTTCTGCCAACTGACTCCTTCCAACTGAATCTCATCGACTGACTTCTGCAAATCTGGTTCCTGCCGACAAACAACTGCCAACTGATTCATGCAATCTGACTCCTCTCGTCTGACTTCTGTAGATTTACAACAGTCAACTGACTCTTACCAAATCAAATAACTTCTTCCGACAGACTCCTGCCGACTGTCTCCTAGAGTTTCAGACAAGCAGACCGACACCTGTCTACACTCTCCTGAAGACTGACTACTGAATTCTAATTCCTGTCGACCGACTGCTGCAGATTGATCTGTGCACAGTGAATCCCATAGACGGTCTTGTAATTACTTACTAATGCAGACTGACTCAAGCTAGATGACTCCAGCTGACAGAATCCTCCCTAATAACTCCACCAGTAAGTCTCACACCGAGTGACCTCTGCAGACTGACTCCTAAAGGCTGACTTCTGCATACTGCCTCCTGCAGGTGGGCTCCTGCCATCTGATTCAGGCAGTCTGGCCATTGTAGAGAGACTCACACAGACTGACTCCTGCCGACTGCTTCCCAGACTGATGCCTGTCAAATGATTCCTGCATAATGTCTACAGCTGGTGGACTTCTGCAGAATTGCTCCTGCTGGGTTATTCCTGCAGGATGACTCTGCCATACTGACTGCTGTCGATTGACCTTTTCAGACTTGCACTTCATGACTAATTCCTGCAAACTTATTTCGGCAGATTTACTACTGAATTCTGACTCGTGCTGACTGTTTCCTGCATACTGGCTCACACAGACTAATTCCTTCTTTTTGACTCCTGCCCACAAAAACATGCTTACTGACTCCTACAGACTGCGTACAGCCAACCCACCACTGCCGAAAAACTTCTGCTGACAGACTCCTATGGCTGACTTCTGCAGACTGAGTCTAGAAGACTGACTCCTGCATTATGACTCTCTCATACTGACTCCTGGCAATTACCTCCTGCAGATTAGATCCTGTCAACTGAATCATGTATTCTGAATACTGCAGACTAACTTAAGCTGCATGACTCCTGCCGACTGTATCCTGCAGACTGACTCCTTCATACTGGTACCTTCAGAAATACTCCTTCCTATTGACTCCTACCCTCTGACTCGTGCAGACTTACTCATGCAGAATTGCTCCCAAAGAATTACACCTGAATATTGACCGCTGCTAACTGACACCTGCCTAATGACACCTGCCGACTCACTCTTTCATACTGCCTGCAGATTACTGACTCCTGTAGTCAGACTCATTTTACCAACTCGTGAAAACAGACTCCTGCCGACAGTCTTCTCTAAATTTACTAATACAGACTGACTCCTTTGGAATTACTCTTGTAAACATACTCCAGAAAGACCAACTCCAGCCGACTTTCTTCTGTAAATTGACTCCTAAATACTGACTTCTTAAGTCTGTTAGCAACCTGTGCCGAGTGACTCATGAAAACTGACTCTAGCATACTGACTACTACATAATACTGCAGACTTTATTCTGCGGAATGTTTTCTGAAGACTACCACATGTCGACTGACACCTGCAGACTGTATCCTGCAGAATGATTCCTGCAGGTTGACTCTTGAATTTTGTTTTCTGGAGTCTAAAACCTTAAGATTGACTCCTGGCAATAAAATCCTGGAGAAAATTCCTTCTGCAGACTAACATATTCCGAATGATTCATATAGACTGAATACAGTAGACTTGCTCATATTTAATGATTCATGCTGAATAATTCCTGTCGACTTTATCCTGCAAACAGACCCCACCCATCTAACACTTCCAATATTACTTCTGTCGACTATCTCCTGCAGTATCACACTTTGTGAGGATATAGAAGAACAGTATTTACTTGCTTGTTTACAAATTTTAATTTGCACATATGCTGTAAATATTTTGATTCTTTTGCAATGTTTACAACTGACAGTATAATATTTCTTATTTGTTTACATCGTAAATTATAGTATAAATTATATTACAATTTTATTCTGATGAACATATTCTATTTTTCAGAAATTTTAATAAATTTAACCTTTTTATGTCACAGGTAGCATGATTAAAATTGTTTTATTTTAGGTCCTTCTCCTTGTCAAACTAGTGCATGCATAATGTTAATTTTATAAGCCTAAGAGAATGTGAACTTTAAACTATTTGTTGTTAAAATTCACTTATCATTAAATTGTTTATTCTTTGATTTTGTTAAGAGGAAGGAGGGCTACATATGTAAGCCCAAGGAATCGGTCTTCAGACATGACAGCAGACAGACTGTTTAATTTTTGTCTGTCTTTAAAATTTTATTTTATTTGATTTGGACGGCGCATCAAAAGGGTAGGGCGATGAAGGAGACCCATTGCAAGTTCTTTAAATAAGTGCAGGCGTTAGAAGCAGTCTTAAAGCACTAGTTTATCTATTTTTGGTTTCTTTAAGAAGGAAGAGTACATTTGGGGACAGCAGCCATTATGATGGTAGTAAGATGTGTTATGCTTTAACTGTATGTCTGTCACGAGAAAACGTTGCATTATTATTTAATTTCCTTGTGATAATTCAAAAATACATTCAGTGCAGGACTTGTATCGAAGAAAATTAAATTCGAATTAAATTGACCCATTGGTATGAGAAGGAGTCTACCACTGCCCAAGCTAGCTTGATAGAAATGCAATTTTACGTTATTTTATCTCAAACACTATAAAACTAATTACTTGAGAAATTTTGCTCCAAGAATAATTTAGTCATCAGAACTATTTCTCTTTCATTTAATTTATTTCGCGATGTATCTTAATGAGGGAAAATAGAGAGAGATGTATTGTTTTTTTTTCTCTTATTGCTCTCAGTAAGTCTGAATAACCAGAATTTCATTCATAATTATTGCTAGAGATATTATCAATTATTTATGGATTATGAGTTTCTATCTGCCGAGAGCTGTGACGTAATGTGTCTTAATATTCTTTTATTATCAAAGTGATAAGAAATGTCTTGTGTCTACACAAGCTATATATGTGTTGTTCATGTAGATATTGATTTCCCGTGCAATATTAAATTGCTAATGTCTGGATGCCTATTGCTGTGTTTGTCACAGTAATTTTCCCAGAAGCTTCCAAGACAAGGTAAATGTTTCAGTACTTACCAATGGTATGGTATTTTAAATGCGATTTTATTTATTTTAATAACAAATGTTTTATGTATGTACTCCATATTGGTAATTTGTTAGTCAAACTTTCAGCACACATAATTTGAATGACATTGCTATTCCCAAAGAGAACTTTAGCAACACGGGATAAACAGGTTTCCCTATACCACACATACTTAACTTCTAAACAAATAAATTACTCATAAGAGTTACATACAGTATTAGAAATAGTGGTGTCCAACATGGGGCCTAACTAGTACTGAAAATAATTGGTCAGTAGTGAGTAACGTGACCGAGAGAGAACCATATTTTTTCAGAAGCGTCTTGTGCGAGGCTAGTGACGTGTGCTATTCTAATAACATAGCGGAGAATAAATGTACAACAGTTAGCGTGCCCAATACACCCTCGTACATTAATTACACTAACACAGATTAAGTTGAAAATACTTTCCCAATTGGAATTTTAATTTGCAACCAATTTTCAGAAAGCGCCATGGAAAATTTAATTACACCTGAAGTTCCGAATGCCGTGTCTGGAACACATACAAATCCCTGTAATACGGTTACTTTAGAGTATATTATGCAAAACTTGCAGTTTTTTCAACTTCAGTCGTAAATACAAATTGCACACATAAAACATGAAATTGAAGCTAACACACGTAATTTGGAATGTAATTTAGAACAGAAGTTTGAAACCAACACACGTAGTGTGTAGTCTGAGTTAAGTGCAGTAATAAAAAGTGAGAATTAAGAACTGACACTTAATTTAACAGCCACAATAACGAAACCGATGGATTTTCGTTCTGAAATTCTAAGTAACGGTATTAAAAATTCACAAAGACTAAGTAGTGAACCTAGCACACAAGTTGTTACATGTACACAACAGTTTCCTACAGAAAACACTGCAATTCCACTTACCTTGCAAGATTAATTGTAAAACACAACAGATCCTCTCGTTGCTACACACATCAGTAGTGAGAACATGATAGGGGGGCCGAATGATTTTCCTTTCCAAGAAAACATCATTGCACGAGATAATGATACCGTGTTGACACTGAATGGCCGAATAATAACTAGTCTGAGCAAGCCAGCCTTGCTAGATGACAAGTACACTCGTACGCCTGTACTGAGTAAGTGTCGGACTCAGACAATGTTCAATTTTCCCCTTGAGGATGTAAGACCATTGCCTGCCTTCTCAAAAAGCCATCACTGTACACAAAATTTGGTACAAAACCAGCACAAAGTACAGACCACTTATACTCTGACATTGCAATCGAGTACGATGTATTTCCCGTTAAGAAATTGTAACAGTTATACCCAAGTCTGTTTCAAGGTGACTTTTTTGTGGTATATGAGGACGTCCCCTTATTCATCACTTGCAACCAGGCAGTGGTTGAGGAAGATAGCGCTTCCTCTCCTGGCCTAGCCTCGCTACCGCTCAGGTAGCCTGGTCAGCTACCACTGCTTTAGGTGTACCTAGGCACACATCGATGATTTCAGGTAAGTCTCACAGCGAAGGGGAGGCGTCGGCCTCCTCTTCCTCGGTCGCACTACACACCACACAATGGCAGAAGCCCAATAGGAAACACACTGCACCAGTAACCAATCAGACACCACTCCGAGTAGAACTACCAATAGAAAACACTTTCTCACCATTGGGTGAGGGAAGCGAATCTAACTGTAGCAAGGACACATCCGAAACTGTTATTTCAGGAAACACTGCGTATAAAGTAGAACTCGCGCCTGCAGTATACATCCCGGACACTACGAAAATAAAATTTTTGAATAGTACATGGACAAAAGAATCGTTTCAGAAAATTACACTAACAAAAAAACAACACCTAAAGGTTGTTTTAGCATTAGACGATCACTCTGACTTCTGCAGGGAGTTAAAAAAGTACAAAATAGAGTACTATACACACGCGAAAAAAAAAACAAAAACCTATGAAGGTAGTTATTAAAGGACTACGACACAGCGCCGACATGAACAGAATATCTAGACACCTTAAAGACTCTGGATTCACTCCAGTTTGCGTCTGGAAATTCAGAACACCAACCGATGCGCCTGCAGTCTTTGGGGCTGTAGTAAAACCACACCCGAAACTAAGCATACTGACACTGAGCAGACTTCATTATCTGCCAGTTCGAATTGAAAAATACAGACATCGTGCTGGGGATGTGGTGCAGTGCAGGCAATGCTGTGCACTGGGCCACACCCAGAAATACTGCGCACTCAGGCTAGTCTGCCTTTTGTGTGCTGGAGATCATGCGAAGGCAAACTGTCCTATTACAGAACACGACAATACAAAGTGGCAATGTACACTTTGTAAGCAAACAGGACACTCAGCGGCATGGGAGCAGTGCCACGTCATACAAAAACACATTGAAACAAGAAAACAATGGATGGCACCAAAACCTGCCAAACCATTAACAGACACTCAACAAAAACCTCAGCAGAAAACACAAACAAATTTTCAGTCAGAGACTGAATTTCCAGTACTCAACAACCCATATACAGAACACCCACCTACAAAACAGCTGATAGAAAAACCACAAAAACATAGGCAAAACAACACGACAGAAAATGCGACCATGTTTGCAGATATGCATGAACTGGCCGCTTTTCTGCAAGAAACAAATTTTATATCACTAATAGAACACTTTAGGCCTGTAATTGCACAGGCAAAAACCATGAGCACACTACAGGAGAAGCAGATGCTACTCCTTACAGCACTCGCCACTCTACCTAAATATATACTTTAGGGTAACAACAACACATTTAATTATTTAATTAATACTAAAATAATACGTTTTTACTAATTACAGCAAAACATAATCGATAGGAACATTCTCTTATCTCGGAACTTCCTGATTGGACAGTGACGAGAAGTAATAAACCAATGAACACACTTCTCCCTCGAAGCCACCTGATTGGTGCGCGACGAGGAGAGCCACACAGTTATAAAAACACCGCGTTTTGCTCACAACATTCACTTCTAACCAGGCAGTGGTTGAGGAAGGTAGCGCTTCCTCTCCTGGCCTAGCCTTGCTACCCCTCAGGTAGCCTGGTCAGCTACCACTGCTTTAGGTTGTCCTAGGCACACATCGACGGACTCGTCTTCTGGTAAGTCTCACAGCGAAGGGGAGGCTTCGGCCTCCTCTTCCTCGGCCGCACTACACACCNCGGACTCGTCTTCTGGTAAGTCTCACAGCGAAGGGGAGGCTTCGGCCTCCTCTTCCTCGGCCGCACTACACACCACACAAAGGCAGAAGCCTTCTAGGAGGATCAGTGCGCTGGCAGCCGAAAGGCTGCAGCCAATTCTTGACTTTATTGAGAGAGTCGATTTCCCATTTGTGGATGTGGGAAACGACTCAGTTCACAGCCAGGATATTGCTTCTGTTTCACATGACACACAGTGGCAGAAGCCCAACAAAAAACACACTGCGCCATCAGCCAATCAGACAACACTTCGGGTGAATCTACCAGTAGAAAATGCTTTCTCACCATTGGGTGAGGAAAACGAGTCAAATTGCAGTACGAACGCCTCCGAAACTGTAGTTTCAGAAACTACTACACTTACAGAAAAACTCGGGCCTCCAGTGTACATCCCAGACACTACGAAACTTAAATTTTTGGTTAGCACATTCACGAAAGATTCTTTTCAGAAAATTACACTCACTAAAAAACAACACCTGAGGGTTGTTGTAGCATTAGATGATCACTCTGACTTCTGCAGGGAGTTACAAAAACATCATATATCGTACTACACACACGCCAAAAAAAGCAAAAAGCCGATTAAGGTAGTTATTAAAGGGCTACCACACAACGCCGACAAAAACCGAATACTTAGACACCTCAAAGACTTTAAATTCACTCCAATTAATGTTTGGAAATTTAATACACCAGCCGATGCGCCTGCAGTTTGGGGGGCAGTAGTTAAACAACACTCAAATCAAAACATACTGAAACTGACTAGATTGCACTATCTGTCAGTTAAAGTAGAAATGTATAGACATCGTCCTGAGGATGTGGTGCAGTGCAGGCGCTGCTGTGCACTGGGCCACACTCAGAAGTATTGCACACTTAGGCCAGTCTGTCTTTTGTGTGCAGGAGATCACGCAAAGGCAGACTGTCCGAACACAGAACACGACAATACAAAGTGGCAGTGTACACTTTGTAAGCAAACAGGACACTCGGCTGCATGGAAGCAGTGCCAGGTCATACAGAAACACATTGAAACAAGAAAACAATGGATGGCTACAAAGCCTGTAAAACCATTACCAGACACACAGCAGAAACCGAAAGGAAAACCACAAACAAATGTTCAGTCCGAGACTGAATTCCCAGTACTCAACAACCCATACATAAAACAAGCACCTACACAACAGCAGGTAGAAGAACCACAAAAACGTAAAAAAAGCGAAAACAACACGACAGAAAATGCGACCATGTTTGCTGATATGCATGAACTGGCCGCTTTTCTGCAAGAAACAAATTTTATAGCAATAATAGAACACTTTAGGCCTGTAATTGCACAGGCAAAAACCATGAGCACACTACAGGAGAAGCAGATGCTTCTCCTTACAGCACTCGCCACTCTACCTAAATAAATACTTTAGGGAAACAACAACGCATTTAATAATTAAATTATTGTCAAAACAATACGTTTTTTATTAATTACAGCAAACATAATCGATAGGAACACTCTCTCATCTCGGAACTTCCTGATTGGACAGTGACGAGAAGTCATACACCAATAAACAAGCTTCTTCCTCGAAGCCACCTGATTGGTGCGCGAAGAGGAGAGCTACATAACTATAAAAACACCGCGATTTTGCTCACAACATTCAGTCGTTCGTAGACAGCGAGACACAGTGCACATACATCACAGTACAACACAAGAAGGGCGCCCTGCCCAGGCTGGTTATGTGGGAACTCGTGACAGGTGGGAAATAGCCCCAACCACCACTCGAGTTCCAGGTCTAGGGACACACATGCCAGTCGAGGTAGGGGTCGGGGGGCTAACATTAAATTTCACTTAACTAAGTTAATTTACATATATTATATTACAAAAAAAAAAAAACATAAAAATCATAAAAACTTATTTAAAAAAAAAAAAAAAAACTTTCATATACACTTATATATGTATAAAATATTTTTTATTTTTCAATTTTAAATTAATTACCAATCATAACGCACTGACCTGTCAGTCTGTTGCAGGTTGGGAAGAAGACGACTTGGGAAAGAGGGGTCCTATTGGTACTGGGTTCAGAGACTGGTACTAGGGGCCCCTCCAACTCTAAATTAATTTTTAAAAAATGTTATTCTCTCTATGTGATACACTTTGAATCTATAAAACGTACCCCGATGGAGACCTGTATAGGACACATCGGGAGACTAGGGCTACTCTAACAAAATACACTAATAGCACACTTGCAAACAACTTACAACTGTTAGACATACCCACACGACACAACATTCACTCCAGCCGGGAGGCTGGAGGGGAGCTTCACTCCCCCGCCGAAAACACGTAAATGTAATTGAATTTTAAATAGGCAACATCAAATTACTCGCCTAAATAAGGGCCCGGTGCCCAAAGCCCCACAGTACACAGCCCCTGCCGCCGACCCAATGATTTGAGAAAGTGTCAGGGTGCATTTGTTTTTACAATCACCTAAGTGAGTTATGGGAGTTTCGGCTTCCGGTCTCACAACACTAAATGCCATCCGGTGGCGAATGAGGGTTCGGCGGCGGCATCACTTGACAGGTTCAAAGTATTCCCTCGTGACCCAGGGGGTAATGTTTGTCAGTTGGAAAACTTGACATAGCTGAAAATGTATGCCAGAAGAAAATGAAATGCATTCATTTAGTAGTATGAGGTCCTCACGATTTAGCGCTCGGATACTATTCTTAAATACATTATACCTGATTTTACGTGTGTATAACAGCTGAAGACCCGGAGATGATAAACCAGGATGTGGCAAATTTTGTAAAGAAATGCCTGTTTACTGCTGCTGAGAGCCGTAAGGAACGCTTCAAAACAAGAAAAGGGTGTAATATTGAGATAAACGACCTAGTTCTAAAGAGAACATATCCGGTCAGTTCGTTTTGGTAAAACGTCACATATAAGTTATTTCTGATTTTTGAAAGTCCATATCGTGTTACAGGTATAACATAAAATAATTGTTACGAGTTGTCTACTCTCGAAGGTACTTCAGTGGGCAAATATAACATTATGCAATTGAAACTTTACCGAAAGCCCTGCAGTGATATAAGTTACCCCGTTGAGGCTGAGAAAAGTCAATGTGCGACTAACCAGTGCCACTTCTTCATAACATATCCAGGAGATTTATAAAGTTTATCGAGAGTATGCACTTTGTTTATTCAGCTGTTTAAATGTCCTTTGATTTGAGAAATCTTGAGCTATTGTGCTTAATGGGGTAGAGTGTTATTATGATGTTTTTGATCATTAAAAGGTCTTATGTATATGTGTTATGTTTAAGAGTATTTATCTTATGTATTCTGTGTATTTGCAAGTGTCAAGATGTTGTTTATTACCGTGTTTGTCAAGAGTTTGTTTGCTCACTTGTTTCTCCACGGACCAACTAGTTGCATTGCACTCTGATGTACACTCCGACAGCCAGAACTTAGTTCAAATGGAGCTATTTACCGACGATAGTATTTCGGATCTTCTGTGCAACGTAATGTTAATGCTGAAGGGGGCTATAAATGGTAAATGGACACTGAAGACATTGTGTATTATATTACACCTACCCGAGAGAGGAAGAAGATATTCTTGCCTAACAATATTGCACATAACAAGGATTGGCCTATCTGCTTGAAAGACGTGTTAATTACGCTCACCAAATTAAACCACTGTGACACCCTACACAAATCACGGACACTAGTTCATGTTTGGCACTTACAGTTTGAAGATTGTTGGAGGCGTATATTCCTTAAGTAACCCGGTAATATGAATATAAACTAAGATTAAACCTTTTTAGGAATGAAATGCAATTTTGGTAAAGTGCTATTGGAATAATATTGTATGCCGACACCGTCGTACTAAGAATAAGTGATACGTTCGGCATGAAAACGCAAAGCTAAATTTAAAACTGCAATGTATTTCACTAAAAATGTACTTTATAAACGCTCTGCATTATTGTGTTAATAGACCAAGTGAGAAATACTAAATGCTTTTCCTTGTTCGATGAAAAAGTAACAAATTTTCTTCAAGAACATTCACTGCTGGACACGACTTCGCAACGAACCGACCAACTACTTGCGAGACGACGCGTTTAGGACAGTTCCAGATTGGGGGTTCAACACATGCTGTACGACTGTCAACAAGACCAACCGGGATTGGCCACTGAGAGGCCAATGAGGAACACGTTTCTTCATTTGGCGTATTTTTCACTGATTAAATTTGTCAACTTAATATGTGTAATAAGATTTATTTTTGTTTCAGCTATATATTTAAGGATGAATATATTGTCTTACGATGATATTTGATAATGCTGAAGAGTTAATGTTATGTGAACATGAATTATTGCCTTTGTTAGTATGAACAGAATTCTTTTACTCTAATGTTGATAAAATTTACTTTTGAAACTCAGCAATTAACACTATCTAGATGTATTACTTTCAGACATATTAATATTTATACAACTTAAATTTAGTTCATATCCGGATGTTCAGAAGTAGTGTTCAACTTACATCCTAAGTTTACAATTTCACACCACTAGGGAGGCCGTCTGTCAGAATATTAGACAAACCATTTTTATTGTTTGTTTAAAAATTTTAATTTTTGACGAATGCTGGTAAATATTTTGATTACTTTGCAATGTTTAAAAATGACAGTGTAATACTTCTTATTTGTTTACATTGTATATTATAGTAGACATTTTATCACAATTTAATTTTTATGAATATACTTAAATTTTCCGATATTTTACTTAATTTAACGTTTTGATGTCACAGGTAAAGTGATTAATGCTGTTTTATTTTTGGTTAATTTATTAAACCTAAGACTAAGAGATAGTTAACTTTAAACTGTTTGTAGATAAGATTCACCACCAGGAGATTGTTTATTCTTTGATTTTGTCGAGGAAGAAAAAGGGCTGCACATGTAAGCCCAAGGACCCTCTCTTTAAGCATGACAGCGGTCAGACTATTAAATTTTTTCTTTCTTTAAAATTTAATTTCATTTGATTTTGACCGCCCAACATAAGGGTAAAAACGATGGACATTTGAGGACAGCAACTATTATGATGGTAGGAAGATGTTTTATGATTTAACTGTATATCTGTCACGAGCAAGCGTTGAATTCATATTTATTTGCTTGTGATAATTCAAAAAACCTTTCAATGAAGGACTTGTACGGAAGAAAAATTAAATTTCGATTTGATACACATTGGTATGATAAATAAGTTTACCGCGGCCCAAGCTAGCTGGATATAAATGAAATTTTAATTTATTTTGTCTCAAACACTATAAAATGAATTACTTGAGAAATTTTGCTCCAAGAATTAATTAGTTTTCATAACTTTACATGTCTCTTTCATTTAATTTATTTCTTGATGTATCGTTCTCAGGGAAAATAGAGAGATATATAGTTTTTTTTCGTATTGCTCTGAGTAAATCTGTATCACCAGAAAATCATTCATAATTATTGCCCTGATTTGTGATGCAAAGTGTCTTAATTTTCTTTTATTCTCAAAGTGGCAATAAATGTTTTGTGTCTACACCAGGTATATATTTGTTCTGCATATATATATTGAATTCCTAAAGCAATTTTTAATAGCTTATGTCTGGAAGCCTATTGCTATGTTTGTCAAAATATTTTTTCCCAGACACGTACAAGACAAGCTAAATGTATCAATACTTACCTATAGTAAGGTATTATAAATGCCAATTAATTTATGTTAATTAAAGGGGTTTTAAGCATCTACTCGATATTGGTAATTTGTTTGTCAACCTTCTAGCACACGTAATATGAACGACACTGCTATCCCTAAAAATAAAGCAGAGAACACCATATAACAATGTTTCCCTATACTAAATGTACTTATTTTATAAATTAATAAAACACACAATCTAAAAGATGCAGACTGACTCCTGTAGACCAGCTCAACTTCACTGACTCCTGCCAAAATACTCAGATATATTGGTTGTTGCAGACCTACCACTGCAGATTGATTCCTGTAAAGTGACACCTGGCAACCGAATCCCTGCGACTGACTCCTGGCTACTGAGTCCTGTATACTGACTATTGCAGATGACACCTGCAGCATGACTCAAGGAGACGGAATACACGCAGACCGAGCATGCAGACAAACTTCTACTGACTGACTTCTTAATATTAAATCTTGCAGACTAACCCATGAAGACTCATTCCTGAAGACATACTCATGGAGCCGACCTCTTGAAAAATTTACTCCAGCTGATGTACTATTGTAAGCTACTCCTGCAGTATTACTACCATAGGAATATTGACGACTCACTCCTGCAGACTCACTCCTGCTGAATGACTCCTGAAGACTGGCATGAGATTTTTGTCTCTTGTAGAGTGACTAAAGCTGCATGAATACTAAAGAGGGAATCCTGCTGACAGACTCAGCCAAACTGACTCCAGCAGACTCATGCATGTAGACTAAAAATTGCAGACTGATGACTCCAGAATAACTCCTGATGACTCACTCCTGCAGACTAACAGTTGCCGACTGCATACTGCAGAATTACTACTGAAGTCTGGCTCTGGCAGTCCGACCCCTGGCAATTGACTTCTGCAGACAGACTCCTTGCAACAGAACTAAGCAGAATTACACCTGCAGACTGACTCCTGCCGAATTTACTCGTGCAGACAGGCTTATAAAGACTGACTCCTGCTGACACTCTCCTGTAGATTGATTGACACCTACAGACTGACACCTGTATACTATTTCCTGCAATGTTACTCATGCTGTTTGACTACTGAAGACTGCCCCCTGCTAATGAACTCTTGCAGACTGACTCCTATGGATGGAGACCTGCAGCATGACCCATGGAGACTTACACCTGCTGGCTGTCTGGTGCAGAATGACTTCTGCCTACTGATTCCTACAGTCTTACTCTTGAAGTGTGATACTTTCTTCCTGACAACAGAATAACTACAGCACTCTGACTGCTGACTCCTACTGAATAGCTCACTTAGCAAGAATAGCCCACAATGACATCTTCAGAATGATAACTACCAACTGACTCCTGCAGAATGCCTACAGTCAACTAACTTATGCAGTATGACATTTGCAAAATAATTCTGCTTTCTGTCTGTTGCAAACTGACTTCTGCTGGCTGACTCCTGGCAACTGAATATTGCCCACTGACTCCTGAAGTCTTAAACATTCAGACTGACTCCTGCAGATAAGCACACACAGAATGATTCATGCCAAAATATTCCTGCCTATTAGTTCCTTCAGACTGACCCTTGCAGAGTGATTCTTGTAGAATAACACCTGCTAACTGAATCGTGGCGACTAACTCCTGCCAACTGACTCATTCTGTCTGATCTCTGCTGAGTGACTCCTTTAAACCAATTTATGATTACTGCCTCCTAAGGAATAAATCAACTATAATCATTCCTGTGGACTGAGACTATCCGACTGACACTGCCAGACTGAATCCATCAGATTGGCTCATGCTAACTAAAGATTGCAAACGGTTTGCACCAGAATGATTCCTGATAACTGTTTCCTGCATAATGATGCCTGTCACCTCCATATGATGTATGACTTTTCAATTCTAACTCCTGCAGAATGACTCCAGTTGAGTGACTCTTGCAGACTAACATAAGGCGAATGACTCATGGAGAATGAATACAGGAGACTGGCTCATTTAAACTGACTCCTGCAAACTGTATCATACCGACAGTCCCCTGTAGATTGATAGCTTCATACTGACTACTGCAGACTGATTACTTCGAAATTAATCATGCCATCTGAATCCCGCAGACTGATACCCGCTGATAAATTATTGCAGGCTGACTCCTTCAGAAGAAGTATTGCAGCCTGACTCATAGAGTCTGATTCAATGAGACAGCCTTATGCAGAAAATCTCTTCCAAATGACATGTCCCGACTGAATCTTGCTGACTGACTTCTGCTCATCTGACTCCTGCCGACAGACCCCTGTGAACTTAGTTCTGTATACTAACTTTTGTAGCCTGACTCTTTAATATTAACTCCATAAGAGTAACACCACTAGTATTATTATTGCTCAAAATATATGACCATGCAGAATCATTCCTGCAGAATGGCTCCTGCAGACATACTCAGGCAGGCTGATGCTTACAGACTGGCCCCTGATGATTGGCACCTGTAGACTACCTTGTGATTACTGACTCCTGCAGTCTTACTCAATCTTGATAAATCCTGCAGACTGACTCCACCTGACCTACTAATGCCAAATTTCCCTTCCAGACTAATTCCTCAAGACTGACCTCTGCATATTGACTCTTGCAGAATTACTCCTGCCATCTGAATCATGCAGTCTGACTATTGCAGACCAGCTCATGCAGACTGACTCCTGTCGACTGACACCTGCCTTCTGAAACTTACATATGCATTCTTACATAATAAATCCTTCAACATAACTCCTGAACTTTAGCTTATGCGAACTGGCTAATGTAGACTACCTCCATACGGCTGTCATCTGCAGACTGACTACTACCGATTGACTACTGCCAACTGCTCACTGCTGGCTGACTTCTATAGACTGACTCCTGAAGACTGAGTCCTGCCGATGGATTTCTGTAGACTTATCGCTGCCGACTAATTCATGCCTACTGACTCATGCAAACAGATTCCTGCAGACTGACATATACATAATGGCTCTGCAGAATGACTTCTGCCGACTGACTCCTGTAGAAAGATGAAATAGACTGACACCTCCTACAGACAGTGTCCTGCAGATTGACACTATGAGAGTTACTCCAGCATGTCTCCTGCAGAATGCCTCCTGCAGACTGACTTCTGCAGACATACTGCTGTTTTCTGACTTCTATCGACTTATTCCTAACGACTTACTCTGCCGAATGACTCCTTCAGACTGACTCTGCGAACTAATTAATACCAATTGATGCCTGCTGAGTGACATATGCAGACTGACCCCTAGAGACTTATATCTTCCACATGACTTTTTCCAGCTCACTAATACATACTGACTCATTTAGGGACACTCCTGTAATATCACTAATGTTGACAGCCTCTTGCATACTAGTTCATACAGAATTACCCCTGCTGACTGACTCCTGCAATCTAACTCCGCCATACTGACTCCTGCAGATAGTTAACTGCAACCTGGTATATGCAGACCGACTCATGGCAGATGGTTCTTGCTTAGATCTAAAGATAACTGAATCCTGTAGGCTGAATGCTAGAGAAATAAACCTGCTGCCTTACTATTTACATCTTACTATTGCCAACTGACTCTTGCAGACTTACGCCTGCCGATGGTATCTTGTAAACTGACACCTAGAGACTGACTCCTGCAGACTGATTCCTGCAGAATAACTCATATTTTCTTAATCCTGCAGACTGGTTTCTGCAGACTAAATACTCTGGAGACTGTTTCCTAAATACTGACTGATGCCGACAGACACCTGTAGTCTGACTCCTACAGAGTGACACCTGCCGATTAGCTCCTCTCTACTCTCACCTACAGACTGACTACTGCATGCTGATTCCTGCAGTCTGGCTGCTGCATACTAACTCCTGCAGGTGAACTCCTAAAGTCTGAAACATGCTGACTGACTCCTTCGGAATGGCTCATGCAGCCTGATTCCTGCCGGATGACTCCTGCCCATTGGTTCGGGCAGATTGATTCCTTCAGACTGACTGCAGACCACTTATAAATACCGAATAACTCCTTAAAACTGACTCCTGCAGACTGAGTCTTGTAGTGTGACACCTGCACATTGATAACATCATACTGACACCTGGCAATTTAATCCTGCAGACTGGCTCCTGCTGAGTGAATGCTGCAGTCTAAATTATGTTCACTTACTCAAGTAGGACAACTCCTGGCGACAGAACCCTGAAGACTTATACCTACCAACTGACTCCCGCCGACTGACTCCACCAGACTGACTGCTACTGACTTACTCCTGCCTACAATCTCTCCTGCAGGCAGACTACTACAAAGATATTCCTTTCGAATGTCACCTTTCGACTGACTGCTGCGGAATGACTGCTGTAAAATTAATCTTGCTGACTGACTCCTTCTGCAAGACCTCTGCAAATATCCCAATGGAGATTAAATCCAGCAGACTGGCTAATGCAATCTTAACCCTACCAACTGTTTCCTGCAGGCTGAATACTGCCAACAGTCTACTGTAAAATTAGTCCGATACACTTACTTCTGCAGACTGATATCTGCGAAATTACTAATGCAGTGTGGCTCTTGCCGACTGACACCTGCTAATGGACCCCTGCAGGCTGACTAATTCGATAGACTTGCTCAGCCTGACTCATTGATACAGAATCCAGCAGACTGGCTCCAGCTGAATGACTCCTGTTGCTGATTTCTGGCGACTTAATCTTGCAGACGGATTCCTGCCCATCTGACTACTGCCGACTGACTCCAGGAGACTTATTTAGGAGTCTGACACTTGCATACTGAATCATTCAAATTAACTCATGCATTCTTACTTCCGCTGAATAGCATGTGTAAGCAGCCTTGTTCCGAGTGATACCTGTAGACTGACTACAACCAACTGACACCTGTGGATAGACTCCAAAACATTGACTCATTCAGACTTACTCCTGGAAGACTGACTTCAACCGACTGTCTTAAGAAAATTGACTACTAAAGTATTACTCCTGCGGACTCACTCCTGCTAACTGACTCCTGCTGGTTGTATGCTTTTTAATGACTCGTGCAACCACCAGCAGATTCAATTCTGATTCCTGACTCCTTTAAATTGACAAACAAACCCTGCCTGTTAATTTCTGCAGACTGATTTCAGCCGACTGACGCCTGCAGTAAGACTACTACCGACTTACTCTTACAGTCTTACTAATACAAACTGACTGCAGCAGACTAACTCATACAGACTCCTGCCAACAGACTCCTGCCGATTGATTTCTGCAAACTGTACCCGGCTGTGTGATTCCTGTAAACTGAATATGGTTGACTGATCCTACCGACAGACTCATGCAGAATGACTCACTCCTGCTACTGAACTCTATGAGAATTATTCCTGCCGACTGACTCCTCCCGACTGAATCCAGCAGACTGGTTCCTGCAAATAGACACTTTCATTCTGACACCTTCCGAATGACTCCAAATGACTGTCTCCTGGAGACTGCCGACATACTCATTCAGAATGGCCTCTGCAGACTGAAACCTGCCGAATGTCTTCTGTTGAATTACACTTGCCTACTTACTCCTGCCGATGGTATCTATCAGATTGACTACTACCGACTGTCTCTTCAGACACTTAATCCTGCAAACTTACACCAGCAGACTAAAAAGCTGCATTATGAATTCTGCCGACAGACTCATGAAGTCTCACACATTCAGACTGACTTCTGCAGATAAGCTTATGCAGGCTGATTCCTGCCAAAATATTCCTGCATATTTGTTCCTTTAGACTGACGTCTGCAGAGTGATTTCTGTATAGTGACACCTCTGAACTGAATTCTGGCTACTGACTCCTGGATATTGAGTCCTACATACTGACTCTTGCAGAGGTCACCTGCAACCTGATTCTAGGAGATGGAATCCATGCAGACAGACTCCGCAGACAAACTTTTAACATCTCACTCCTAAATATTGAATCTTGCTGACTGACCCATGAAGAATCATTCCTGCAGACATACTCATGAAGCCTGACTCCTGTAAACTGATGTATGCTTCTAAACTCTTGCAAGCTTTTCCTGCAGTCTGACTCCTGCAGTATGTCTTGTGCTATATGTATATTACCTACTGACTCCTGCTGAATAACTGCTGCCGAATATATCATGCCAACTAACTCCTGCAATCTGACCATGCTGAGAGACTCATAAATTCTGAGTTGTTATTTTTTACTCCTATAGAATGACTCAAGCTGAATTAATCCTAAAGAGTGATTCCTGTTACATTCTCAGTCACACTGACTCCATCAGACTGATGAATGCAGGCTAATTGCTCCAGAATGACTCCTGATGACTAAATCCTGCAGACTAACACTTGCCGACTGAATCCTGCAGAATAACTATTGAAGTTTGACTCCTGCAGGCTGACTCCTGGCAATTTACTCCTGTAGACAGACTCCTTACACCAGAACTAAGGAGAATTACACCTGCAGACTGACTCCTGTAGATTGAAACCTACAGACTGACACCTATAGACTGTTTCCTGCAATGTTACTAATGCTGTTTGACTCCTGCAGAATGCCCCCTGCTGACTTACTTTAGCTTTTTGAGTATATAATATTGATTCCTTCACACAAACTCCTGCAGAATAAATCCTGCTGAAGAGTTCATGTAGACAACTCGACCCTTGTGATATCTGCTGGGGAATTCCTACCGACTGATTCCTGTGCACTGACTCATGCAGACTGACAAGAGCTGACTGATTCCTGCCTACTGGCTCCTGCAGACTGACTCATTCAGAACGACTCCTGCATACTAACACCTGCAGACTGACATTCTGGCGGTCTTGTGTAGAATGAATGCTGCCGACTGACTCCTGCAGACTTACATTTATGTCGGACACTTTCATTCTGACAACAAAATAACTATTGCACTCTGACTCCTGCTGAATAGCTCATGTAGACTTACCAACATGAGTGCCACCTGCTGAATGATTCCCACCAACTGACTCATGCGACTGTCTACAGTTGAACTAACTCCTGCAGTATAACTCCTGCAATATGTCTCCTGCAAACTGACTCCTGCTTACTGACACTTTCAGGCTGACTCCTGCTTGTTATCTCGTGCACAATGTCACCTTCTCACTGACTTCTGTTGACTGACTTCTGTTAGCCGACTCCTGTTGACTGAATCTGCCGAATTACTTCTGCCTACTGACTATAAACTGGTGACCCCTGGAGACTGACACCTGCCGACTGACTCCTCACGATTTACTAGTGAAAAATGTATCCTCCAGACTGAAAGCTGTAGACTGATCTTGCTTACACCTGCCTACTCACAACATGATGCTGGACTCCATCAGAATGATTCCTGCTGACTGACTCATTCCGAATGAAACCAGCAGACTGGCTCCTGCAGACAAACACTTACAGTCTGACACCTTCCGACTGACTCCAAATGACTATATCCTGGAGACTGACTTCTTCCGAAGGACCCATGCACACTTACTAATGCAGAATGGATCCTGCAGGCTAACAACGGCTGACTGTATTTTACTGACTTACACTTGTCTACTGCATCCTGCTGACAGTAACTTTCAGATTGACTTCTGCCGACTGTCTCGTGCCGACTTAATACTGCAAACTGAATCCAGCCGACTGTTAAATGCAATATAAATTCTGCCAACT
The DNA here is from genome assembly GCA_002778355.1 of Clitarchus hookeri. NCBI lineage: Eukaryota > Metazoa > Arthropoda > Insecta > Phasmatodea > Phasmatidae > Clitarchus > Clitarchus hookeri. Next base: position 186,699 of record NQII01003004.1, read on the forward strand.
TAATTCTGCAATATATCTTATGCTGACTGACTCCTGCCAAAAGACTCCAGCCTATTGGTTAATGCAGACTCACCCCTGAGGAGTGATTCCTGTAAAGTGACTCCTACCAACTGAATCCTTCCTACTGTTTCGTGCAAACTGACTCCTGCAGTGCACACCTGCAGCCGGACTATAGGAGGCGGGATACATGCAGACCGACTCCTGCTGAGAGACTTCTACAGACTAGCTCCTGCAAACTGATTCATGCAGAATTGCACATGCTGTTTGAATCCCACAAACTCACATTAGCCAATAGAACCCACCAGGCTGACTCCTGCTGATGGACTCCTGCAGTCTCACTCCTGGAGACAGAGTCCATCAGACTAGCTCCTGCAGAATTATTCCTGCCAACTGACTCCTCCCGAATGAATATTGTCGAACGACCGTTGCCCACTTGACTAATGCTAACATGCCCCTGCCGATTGACTCCTGCAGACATATTTTACAGTCAAACTCAGTAATACTGATTCATTCAGGCAAACTCCTGCAGTCTTACTCCTGCTAAATAGCTCTTGTATTCACACTCGAACCAAGTGAACGCTGAAAAATAATTGCTGCCGACTGACTCTTGCCTACTGACTCCAGATGACTGACACCTGGAGACCGACTTATTCAGACTATCTTCTGCCTACTACCTCCTGCTTTCGGAAACCAGCAGACTAACTTCTGCAGCCTACTTGCTGACTACTGCTAGTAAATCCTGCAGTTTGACTGATGCCCAATGACTTCAGCCGATTATCTCCTGTAGACTGACCCCTGCCAGGTGACTTCTGCCGAATGTATCCTTCCGACTGACTCAATCATACTTATATCTAACGACATAATCCTGAAAAAAAATGCTGCAGACTGGCTCTTGAATTCTGTTTCCAGCAAGCTGAAACCTTCAGATAGACTCTTGGCAAATTACGCCTAGAGACTGGTTACTTCCACCAGAAGAACGACCTCTGAAGACTTAAGCCACCTCTTTGGCTCTTGCAGATTGTCATATTCCGAAAGATTCATGGAGACTGAATACAGAACTCTGATTCATATAGACTGACTACTGCCGACTGACTCCTGCCGACAGTCTCCTGTAGATTTACTCCTACATACAGACCCATGCAGATGAACTCCTACAGTGTAACTTATGGATACTGAATCCTACAAACTGGCACATACCATATTACTCCTGCCGATTGACTCCTGGCGACTGAATCTTGAAGACTGGCTCCTGCACATCTGACTCCTGTCAACAGACCCCTGCCAAATGACTCCTGCAGACTTACTTCAGCAGTCTGACTCTTTCATAAAAGTTCCAGAATTAACCCCTGCAGTCTAACTCCTGCTTAATAGTTCACGTAGAAAGAATTGTCCCTAGTGACATATGGAGAATAATTCCGAACAACTGACTCCTGCAGACTGACAGCAGTCACCTAACTTCTCCAGTATGACATTTGCAAAATTATTCTGCATACTGACAGTTGTAGGCTGACTTCTACTTTCTGACTCCTGGCAACTGAATCTTGCCTACTGACTCCTACAGACTTAATTCTGAAGTCTGACTCCAGCAGACTGACACTTTTGAACTGACACCTTCCTTAAAACTCCAAATGACTAGCTCCCGGATAATGTCTCCTGAAGACATACTCTTCGAGAACAGCTCCTGCCCACTGAAACTTGCATACTCCGTAATGCTAAATGACAATGGCCAATTGACTCCTGCCCATATGCTCTATAAGGTTAACTTCTGCAAACAGAATCCTGCAGACTTAAACATGCAAAATGACTCCAGCCACTTAGACCTGCTCTATGACTTCTGCCAACTCACTCCTGAAGGCTCACATATTCTGACTGACTCCTTTAGATAAGCTCGTGCAGATTGATTCCTGCCAAAGTAGTCTTGCCCATTGGTTCCTTCAGACTGACCCCTGCATAGTGATTCCTGTACAGAGACACTCGCCAACTAAACTTGGCGACTGATGCCTGCCTACTAACTGTTGTATACAGACTCCTGCAGATGAGTCGTGAACAATAACTATAGGAGAAGGGGTTCATATAAAATGACACCCACAGACGGATGACTTCAGACTGACTCCTTCCAGCAGACTATTGAACATTTATTCCTGCAGACATACTCATGAAGAGAGGTGCCTATACAGAAACTCTGACAACTGAAGAAAGGCGACTAACTCCTGCCGACTGACTCATGCAGACTAACACCGAATTAGGATTACTGCCTCCTAGAGAATGATTTAACCATAATGAATCCTGTTGACTAAAACCATCTGACTGTCACTGCCAGTCTGAATCCTGCAGACTGACTCATGCAGACAAAAAGTTACGGACATATTACACCAGATTTTCTCCTGATGACTGGTTCGTGCATAATAATACCTTCCGACTCTATCCTGAAGTATGCCTTTCGAATTCTGACTACTGCAAACTGACTCCTGTTAAGTGACTCTTGCAGAATGACAAATCACAAACGACTCGTGAAGAATGAATACAGGATACTGGCTCATTCAGATTAACTCCTGCCGAATGACTCCTGCAGACTGACTGCTACCGACAGTTTCCTGTAGATTGACCTCTACAGACTGACTCATGCAGACTGATTCCTTAGAAATTAGTGATGCTGTCTGACCCATGCAGACTGATGCATGCTGATATATTCTTGCAATTTGACACCTACAAATGAACACCAGCTGTCTGGCTATTGAAGTTTAAATCCACGAGACTGCCTTATGCAGAATATATCATCCGAATGGCTTGTCCCGACTGAATATTGCTAACTCCTGACAATCTGATGACTGATGACAGACGCCTGTGAACTGAATCCTGCATACTTACTTTAGTTGTTTGAATCTTATAAATTTACTACTCAAGACAAAATCCACTAGTCTTACTCTCGCTCAAAATGTGTGACCCCTGCAGGATGAATAATTCAGAAAGACTCCTGCAGACTTGCTCAGGAATAGTGATTGTTGCATACTGATTCCTGTTGAATGGCTCCTGTAGACTAACTTCTGATTTCTGATTCCTGCGGACTTACTGAAGCTTGATAAACCCTGCCTTATGAAACCTGCTGACAGACTTCACCAGACTGACTCATGCTGATAGAGCCTTCCAGACTGACTCATCAAGACTAGACCCTGCATATTGACTCTTGCAGAAGGACTCCTGCCATCTGAATCAGGCAGTCTGACTTTTGCCGACCAGCTCATGCAGACTGACTCCTGCCAACTGACTCCTGAAGACAGACCCCTGTCGAGTGCCTCTCCAGAGTGAGTACAACCAACTGACTTCTGCAGACTAACTCCTGCGACTGACTTCTGTAGAATGGTACCTTCATACTGACTCCTCCCAACTGACTCCAGATGACAATTTCTGCAGACTGACTTTTGCAAGCTGACTCCTGCAGACAGACTCCTGCTGATAGATTAATACTTGCTGACTCCTGAAGTCTCATTCCTGTATCTTAATCGTGCCATATTACTCCAGCCAACTGACACCTGCAGACTAATTCCTGCAGAAATACTCCTTCTGTATGAATACAGCAGACTGAAGCAGACAAACTAACTTTGTTAGAATTATTATAACAGTTTACTGCAGACTAAATCATGCCTACTGCATCCTGCAGAATAACTTCTTCTATTTGACTCCTGGTAATTGTTTCCAGGAGACTGACTCCTTACGGCAGAACTAAGCAGACACACGCAAGAGAAATTACTTCTTTCGAGTGACCCTTGCAGATTGATGTGTGCCAAATTAATAATTGAGACTCAATTCAGCAGACTGTCTCAAACAGACTGACACCTGCACACGGATTCCTGGAAATCATATTGTTTGACACTTGCAGGCTGACCCCTGTTTATGGACTCCTGCAGGCTGACTCCTACAGATGTATTCCTGCATTCTTACTAATGGAGACTGAATCCATGATACTGGCTCATGTATATTATCTTCTTTCGACTGACTCCTCCCGACTAATTTTTGTCGAATGACTCCTTCCCATCTGATTCATGCTGATAGACCCTTGCCGACCCACACATGCATATTATTCCTGTCGTCTGACTACTACAGGCTGATAACAGCCAACTGTATCTTACAGAATAAATCCTGCCGACTGATTCCTGCAGACTTAATACTGCAAACAAACTCCTGCCAGCTCACACATGCAGGATGACTCTTACAATCTGACTACTACCGAATGACTTCTGAAATCAGACTCCTGCAGATGGACCATTCCGCAATGGCAAATTTTATTCTGAACCCTAACTACTCACTGCTGAATACTGACTTATGCCGACAGACTCCATCAGATTGCCACCTGGAGGCAGATTTCTTAAAACATATTCCGGAAGTCTTACTCTTCTGTCTGACACCTGCACACTGATTCGTGCTGAATGAATTCTGTAAACTCATTACTGAAAACTGACTCCTGTTGACTGACTCCAATAGTCTAACTCCTACTTACTCTCTCCTGCAAACTGACTAGTGCATGCTGATATCTGCCGAACATCTCCTGCCGAATGACTCATTCCTAATGACTACAGACTAACTGTTGGAAAATGACTTCTGCAGACTGACTCTTTCTGTTGGAATTCTGTAGAATGACACCTGTATACTTACTTATGAGCTTGGAATTCTATATTCTAACCAATGCTCCCTGAAGCCTACTGATGGACTACTGTAAGCTGACTCATGTATTCAGACTCATACAGCCCTCTCCTGCAATATGAACTCCTGCTGACTGACGTCTGCCTAATAACTCCTGCCGACAGAATCCTGAAGACTGACTTACGCCGGCTGACTTTTGCAGAATGACCCATACTGTTTGACTGCTGTAGACTCACTTCTGCAAAGTGACTCCTGCAGAACAAATGATGCAGACTGACTTATGCAGTCTTACTCATGCAGAATGAGTAATTCAGAATGACTTCTACAGACTAACATCTGCATAATGACTCCTGGGGACTGAATCTTGCAAACCGACTATTTAATAGTGAATCCTTCAGTGTTACTGTTGCCGACAGAATGATGAAGACTGACACATGCGAAGGGATAATGTAGTTTGACTCCCATAAACTGACTCAAGGCAGATGACTCCTGCTGAATAACTACCACAGAATGTATGCTGTAGAATGGAATATAAAATAAATCCTGCTGACAAGATCTCTGGCGACTGACACCTGTAGACAGAATCCGTACCACTGACTTCAGCAGCCATACTTTATCAGTCTGAAAAGAAATAATGACTCCTTCAGTAGTCTGACTCCTCCTCAATAGCTTATGTAGACAGACTTGACATAGTTCCACCTGCAAAACGATTCCTGACGATTGACACCTGCAGATTTACTTATACTGACTCCTGATGACAGAATAATGCCTATTGCGTCCAGAATACTGTCCATTTACACCAACAGACTGGTTCCTGCCAATTGTTTCTTGTAAATTAACTCCTACAGAATGACTCCTTCAGAATGATACCTGTTGTCTTACCCATGCTGACTGATTACTGCTGACTGACCCCTGCAGACTGACTCATGAAGAATGACTCATTCAATCTGACAACTCCATTCATATTTTTGCTGACAGACACCTGCCTACCGACTCCTGAAGACTACTCCTGCTTACAGCCTCCAGAAGAATGACTCCTGGACTCTGACCCTTGCTGATTTACTCCAACAGACCGACTCCTGCCGACTGTATATGGTAAATTGACTCATATAAACTGACTCCTGCAAAATGACACCTGTCATGTGATTCATGTAGACTGATTTCTGCATAGTGACTCCTGCCTACTGACATCTGCTCAATAAATCCTGTAGTCAGACACATAGATACTGACTTATGCAGAATGACTTTTGCAGACTGACCCCCACAGAATGACTCCAGTTGACTGACTCTTGAAGACTGCCTATTGTAGAGTGACTCCTTCAGACTAATTTCTGCCTTCTAAATAACGCAGACAGGTGCATGTGATCGAATATTGCAGTGTGACTACTGCAGAATGACCCCTGCTGAGTGACTCCTGTATACTAACTTATTCATAGTAACTCTGTCCTACTGACATCTGCATATTATATCCTGGAGTTTGACTCATGCAGACTGACTTATGCAGAATGACTTTTACATATTGGCCACCTGTAAAATGACTCCAGCCGACTGACTCCACTTGACTGACTCTTGCAGACAGACTATTAAGGAATATCACCTTTATAATAACTCATGGCGACTGAATCATGCAGAAATATGCATGCGACCGAATCTTGCAGTCTCACTCCTGCAAACTGTCTCCATCGGACTGACAGTGGCAGAATGAATGCTGCAAAATGAATCCTGGAGACTTACACCTTCTGCATGATCTCTTTGGACTAACACATAATGATGGAAAAGGTGGACACTGACTCCTGGAGACTGACATCTGAGATTGACTCTGGCTGAATGACTCATGCATACTGACTCCTGTGGATTAAATTCTGCTAAGTGGCTCATTGTGACAGTCACCTGCATATATAATTCTGAAGTCTGAATCATGCTCACTTACTCCTGCTTTTCAGTCTACTGCAAAATGTTTCCTGTTGACTAACTCCTGCTGTATCCCTCATGCAGGCTGACTCCTGCAGACAACCTCACAAAGACCGACATCTCCAAACAGACTCCTGCTTATTGATCCCTGCAGGCAGACACTTAAAGAGTGACTCCTGTAAACAGACACCTGCCAAAAGAATCGTTACAAATAAATATTGACTACTGTATCTTGCATATTTACTCCTACAGATGGACTCATGCCGAGTGACACCAGCTGACTAACATCAGCAGACTGACTTCATCTGACTGACTCCATGTGACTAAAACCTGCAATTTTCCACAGATTTATTCCTGCCCTCTGACTCCTGCATATTTACTCCTGCCAACTGTATCCTGCCAACTGACCCATGCCGATTGACGCCTGCTGACTTACTTAAGCAAACTTGCCCTTGCATACTGATACCTTCGTACTATATTATGCAGGCTGACTCCTCCTGAACAACTAAAGTATACAGATACATTCCGATTGACAGCTGCAGGATCACTCCTGCCAAATTAAATACTGCATTCTGACTCTTGCATAATGACTATTGTGGCTAACACATGCACTTTAACTTCTGCAGACCGGCATATTTTGCTGTAAACCTTCCAAATGTCATCTGCAGACTGACTCCAATATATGACATCCACCAACTGCCATCTGGCAACTGAAACCTGACTATTGTCTTCTGCAGACTGACTTACGCAAATTGATTCCAGCCATCTGATACCTGCAGTATGTCTACTGCCTACTAAACCCTGCAGTGTCACTCATGCAGATTAACTCCTCCATAGTACTTAATGCAGAGAGACTCATTCCAACAGACTGCTGATTGATTCCTGAAAACTGACCCCTAAAAATGATTTCAACACTAGCCAACTGGATCATTACGAATCACTTCTGCTTACTTACTCCTGCATTCAGACTGGGACAGACTGACTCCTTCCGACTGACTCCTGCCTAATGAGATCTTCTGCCTGACTATAAGAGTGACACCTGCATAATGACTTCTGAAGACCCACTGGTGCAGACTGACAGATGAAGATGGACTCCTAAAGGTTGATTGAATTCTGCTGACTTACTTCTGCTGTAGGTATGCTGGTGAATGACTTATGAATACTGACTCTTACCTACAGCCTACATGCAACTAATTCCTGTACACATAATCCTGCACAAATTCTCCTGCTGTCTGATTACTGCCAACTTACTATTGCCGACTGTTTCCTTCTCATTGAACACTGCATAATTTTTTTTTGCAGAAAAACAACATGCACTTACTCCAGTTAACTTACAACTGCTGTCTGACACCTGGTGATTGACTCGTGTCAACTGACTCCTGCATACTGCCTCCAGAAGACATTCTTGCCGAATGTCTCCTGTAAATTTAATACTACAGACTGACTCCTTCAGAGAGATGCCTTCGGTCTTACTAATGCTGTCTGGTTTGTGCATACTGACTCCTACAGACTGAATCCTGCCAACAAACCCCTGCCGATTGATAACTGCAGATTGACACTGCCAAATGATTCCCATAAACTTAGTCCTCTGAGCATAATAAAGTTAGTTGATTCCTGCCTACTGACTCCTTTATACTGACTCCAGCAGACGGAACCCGGCAGACTCTCTCATGTAGTCCGACACTTGCCAACAGATTCCTTCTGACTGACCCCTGCAATCTTAACCCTGCCGAAAGTCTCCTTTAGTCTGACGACTTTATACTGATATCTGCCCACTGACACTTGTAGACTGACTATTGCATTCTGACTCCTGCATACATTTCCCAGCAGATGGACTCCTTCAAACTTGCTCATGAATACCAACTCCTGCTAAGTCACTCTTGCAGCCTGACCCATGCAGACAGACTCCTGCAGATTGATACCTGCTTACTGATATGTCAAGTCACATTCTTGCAGTCATACTTCTGCTATCTGACTCATACATACTGACTCCTGCTGACTGAAAACTTAATTATAAATTATACAGACTAACAAATGCTGAGTGTCTATTTTCTACTCTCTCTTGCAGAATGACAACTGCATGCTAAGTCCTGCCGACTTGTTGCTGCATGCTTAATCATGCACATGGACTTTTGCAGTCTGAATCATGCAGACTGACACCTGCAGACTGGCTCATTCAGACTGATACCTGCTGACTACTACCCACTATCTGACACCTTGTGACTGACTCCTGCAGACTGACTACAGCTAAATGACTCCTACACAAATCCTGCCATCTGACTTTTCAAGATTGATGTCTACACACTGACTTCTGCCGACATTCTCCTGTCGATTGACACCATCATACTGATTCCTGCCAATTTTATATTGCAGACAGACTCCTGAAGACTCGCACTTGCTGACTGAACCCTGTATACTGACTTGCTGTATTAATCCTGCTTATTTACTCCTGGCGACAGTTTACTGCAGACTAGCTCCTGCCACATAACTATTGCCGAGTGACTCCTGTATGCTGATTCGTGATTACTGACTCCTGCAGACCTGCAGACTGACACAAGACGAATGAAAACTGCCTATGAATCCCGACGAATGACTCAACCAGACTGCCAAATTATTATTAACCCCAGTATTCTGATTCCTGCAGAGTAACTACTGTATATTGACTCCTGCAGACAGAATACAGGTAACAGACTTCTGCAGGATAACTTATGCCGACTGAACTCTGCAGACTGCTAAAGCCGATTGACTCAGTATGACTCCTGAGGAATAACACCTGCAGACTGATTCCGATATACTGATTCTTCTGGCAATCTCATGAAGAATGAATTTTGAAGACTGGCAACTGCTGACTGAGTTCTCATTGTTTACCTTCGGTTTCTAACTAGTGCCGACAGACTCCTGCCTACCGCATCCAGAAAACTGATTCCTTCTGAATATCTCATGCCCACTGACTCCACTAGGCTTTCTCCTGCCGATTGACCGACGAGACTAGTTCTGCATACTCTCTCTCTGGTAAATATAGTCCTTTATAATGACTCCTGCAGATAGCCTGCTGCAGTCTCAGTGAAACAACCTGACTCCTGCAGACTGGCTCATGTAGACTGATTCTGTTCACAGTCTACTGCAGACTGACACCCGCAACCTGACTATAGCTAACTAACAACTGCCGAATAACTACAGTGGATTGACTCCTGAAGATCAAGTTTTGAACAACGATTCCTGCTTACTGAATCAAGCAAAACTCCTCCCGACTGAATCCTCTATACTGACTCCTGCAGATGGACTACTACAGTCTGTCTAATGTTGCCTGTCTCCTGTAGACTGACTCTTGCTGAGTGACACTTGCACAATGACTTCTGCACTTTGTTTCCTGCAGCTGACTCGTTACATATGACTACTGCAAACTGCCACATGCAGAGTGACAATTACTAAAATATTCCAGCCGACTTACTCCAGTAGACTGACACTTGAGACTAACATTTGCTGACTGACCCTTCCATAAAGACTCCTGATTACTGACTCCTGCAGACTGTCTCCTCCAGATTGGCTCCTGCAGACTGACTCCTTGCACCAAAAAATCTAAAGACTCACACCTACAGACTGACTCCTGCAGCATGGCTCATGTAGACTGATTCCTGTAGACTGACTGCTGCAAAATGACTCCTACAGACTGATTCCTTCTGCCAGACATCTGCAGAATGACTCCTGTCAACTAACTGTTGCAGACTGGCATTTGTCTATGGATACCGAATGACTCGTGGATATTGAAATACACGTTAATTCTGAATTCAGCAGAATGACTCATGTAGACTTAACCCTGTGTACTAACTCCTGCAGACTGACTCCAACTGACTGACACCTGTAGAATGACTCCTGCAAAATATTCCTGCATGCTGATTCCTGCCGACTGACTACAGCTAACAGACACCTGCAAATATGTTCATGTAGTCAGACCCTAGCTGACTGACCCCTTCTATTGGAATCTTGAAGGCTGACACCTGCAGATAGACTCATGCCATCTGACTCGTGGATACTTAATTCAAAGCACTGTCTCATGCAGAATACCTCCAGCAGACTGACTCCTACCTACTCTCTCTCACATTCTGACTCCTCAGACTGACTACAGCCGACAGACGATTGCCGAATAAATCCTGTCGAAGGACTCCTCGAGACATACCCCTTCAGAATGACGACTGGCAATTGAAAATTTCAGACTGGCTTCTGCCGACTGAATCCTGCAGTCTGACTCCTGCAACTCTGAATCCAGCAGCATGACACTTGCTGAATGACTCCTGCATGCTGACTTCTACAGTCTGACTCATGCATACTCAATCTGGTAGACATACTCCTGCTGTCTAAATCTTACCATCCTACTCCTGCCGACTGACTCCTGCACTTTGACTCATGTAGATTGACTCCTGCAGACTAACTACAGCCGACTGATCACTGCCGAATAACTCCTGCCTTGTGACTCCTGCCAACTCCATCCTGCAAACTGAGTCTGGAATTCTGACTCATGCAAACTGACCCATTCAGAATAACTCCTGGCAATTGACTCCTGCAGATTGGCTACTGCAGACTGTATCCTTAAGACTGATTGCTGCAAACTGACACCTTCTGACTGACTCCTGTAGACTGACTCCTCTCATGTAGACTGACCCCTCTCCTGTGGACTGACTGCATGCTGATTCCAACCGAATGTCTCCTACTGAAAATCTCGGGCAGAATGACTCCTGCTGAATGACTCCTACATACTTACTGCTGCAAAATTACTCCTGCTGACTGACTCTTGCTGTTTGACCCCTATGACTGAATCCAGGAGACCTACTTTAATAGTCTGATGCTTGCATAATGACTCATTCAGCCTAAATCGTTCAGATTGATTCCTGTTGAAACCTCACACAGACACTCACTTTGATTGACACCTCAAAAATTATTACTGGTGACTTGCTTCCGCGCACTGATTCCTACACAATGACATCAAACGAAAAACTCCTACAGTATAACTCCTGAAAATTTACTCCTACAGACTGACTCCTGCTGGTTTTCATGTGCAGAATGATCACTGCCGAGGGACTTCTGATGACGGACTTATGCCTGCTGACTCACAGTGACTCACTCTTGCTGACTTTCCCCCACAGACTGACTTCTAATAACTATCTCCTGAAAAATGACCCCTAAATAATAAATCCTGATGAGTGATTCCTGCAGACTTTCTCATGCTGCCTGACTCCTGCATGCTGACACCTACAGGCTGACATTTGCATACTAACATCTGCTGACTGACTCCTATAGACAGATTCCTTCTATATGACTCCTGCATATTGACTCCTGCTGACTGATTTATGCAATGGCACCTATATACTGACACCAGCAGTCTGACTTCTGCTAACAAACACCAGCCTACCGACTCCTTCCGACTAACTCCTGCCTACTGCCTCCTGTTATCTGACTCCTGGAGACAGACTCCAGATGACTCTCTCCTGCAAATTGACTCCTACAGACTAACAAAATCAGACTGACTCATGCTAATTACTCAAGGAAGAGTGATGCCTGCCTACTGTTGCCTGTAAAATATATCCTATATACTGAATCCTGCAGACAAACCTTTGCTGACTGACTCATGCAGCCTCCTGCAGTCTAACCAAACTGCATCTCTCAAACTCCCGTGGATTTACTCCTGGCAACAGACTCCTGCATACTGAATACTGTAATTTAACTCCTGTAAACTGACTACTGCCGAACACCTCATGTAGACGGACTCTATCAATGTAACACATGGATTATATGTATTGCCGACTGACTCCTATGCACTGACTCCTGCATACTGATTAAAGCCAACTGACTCATACCTTACGATTCCTGCAAAATGACTCCTGCATATTTACTCCTGCAGAATTACTCTTGCTGGCTGTCTCATCCAAAATAGATCCTGCTGACTATCTCCTCTAACTGACTCGTAACTTCTAACTCATTCTGGCTGATTCATGCTTTCTGACTCCTGCAGACTCACTTCTGCAGGCTGACTTCTGCTGCCTACTACCTGCCTACTGATTCCTGCCTACTGACCCCTGCCTACTGCCTCCAGATAACTGACTCCTGGATACTGACTCTAGCCGATTCTTTATGCAGTGTGACTCTTGCCTACAGACTCCTGATGGTTGATTCCTGTAAACTAACCCCTAACGAGTGATTTAAGTAAACTTATACCTGCCAACTTGTTCGTTGCGACTTACTTCGGCCTACTGACTCCTGCTTAAAGACTGTTGCAGATGGACTACTGCCGACTGGCTCCTACCAATTCAGTCCTGCCGACTGACTTTAAGAGAGACTCCAGCATAATGAGACTGCAGACTGTCTCCTGCCGATTGACTGACTTCTGCTCTCTGACAGCTGGTGAGTGACTGATGCAGACTGACTCTTCTCTTCTGCCTACAGACGACTGACGCATTTACACTGAATCCTGCAGATATACTCCTGCTGTCTAACTACTGCTAACTTACTTTTGCCGACTGATTCCTTCGGACTGAAAACTACACAATTTTACCTGAAGATTTTCTCATTCCCACTTACTCTAGCTAACTTACTTCTTTTGTCTGACACCTAGTGATTGACTCATGTCAACTGACTCCTGCCTACACCCCCCAGAAGACTGACTTCTACCTACTGACTGTTGTAAATTTAATTATACAGACTGACTCCTTCAGGGAGATGCTTTCAGTTTTCCTAATGCTGTCTGACATATGCAGACTGACTTCTACAGACTGAATATTGACAACAGACCCATGCTGATAGTTACCTGCAGAGTGACACTAAAAAGTCATTCTCATAAATTGACTCCTGTGAACTGAATTCTGGCATAAGATTTCTGCCTACTGACTCCTGCATACTAACACCAGCAGCTGGACCCCTGAAGACTTGCGCATGCAGTCCGACTCCTGCACACAGAATCCTTCAGACTGAGTTCTGTAGGATGACTCCTCTAGATTCATGCCTTTAGACTAACCCCTGTCTTCTGACACTTGTAGACTGACAACTGCATTCTGACTCCTGCATACAGATCTATGTAGATGGACTCCTTTAAATATGCGTACATAAACCGACTCCTGCCAAGTCACTCCTTCAGATTGATACCTGCAGACAGACATGTGCAGAATAATTCTTGCAGTCATACTCCTGCTATCTGTTTCATGAATTAATAATCCTGCAGACTGATTCCTGATAACCGACTCCTTGTGACTGACTCCGAGATTCTGAATCGTACAGACTGACACCTGCCAAGTGTCTCTCCTCAGCTCTCTTGCAGAAAGACAAATGCTTGCTGATTCCTGACGACTTACTGATTTATGCATAATGCTGCACATTAACATTTGCAGTCAAATAATGCAGACTGACTCCTTCAAACTGGCTCATTCAGACTGATAAAAGTTGTCTGACTCCTGGCGACTAACTCCTGCAGACTGACTTCTGCCAAATAAATCCACCTGCACATCTCATTCCGACTGACTTCTGCTAACTGACATCTACAGAAAGACCCATGCCGACACTCTCCTTTATATTGACTCCTAAATGCCGAAAAATCCTGACGACTTATTCAACCAGACAGGCGCATGGAAATTGTTGCCTGTTTAGTGACTCCCCAAGATAGTATTTTGCATTCTGATTCCTGAAGATGAAATCCTGACAACTGACTCAGGCAGTCTGGTTATGGAAGACCAGCACATGAAGACCTACTCGTACCGACAGACACCCGCATGCTCATTCCTGTCTAGTGACTCCTGCAGACTGACTACAGGCAACTGACTTCAGCATAATAACTGCTTCCGACTACATTCTGCAGACTGATACAGTCGAATGACTCCTACAGTATGACTCCTGAGAAATAATTTCTGCAGACTGACTCCGAAAGTCTGATTCCTTCTGGCGATCTCATGAAGACTGACTTTTGAAGACTTACAACTGCTGACGAAGTTCTCCGTGCTAACCCAGTGTCTAAAACATGCCAACAAACTCCTGCCTACTGCATCCACAATACTGTTCCCTGCCAAATGTCTCCTTCCTGCTGTCTCCACCAGACTAACTCTTGCTCACTTGCTACAGCAGACCGACTCTTGACGACTGTCTCTGGTAAATAGACTTATTCATACTAACTCTTGCAGATGGTCTACTGCAGTCTGCATCAAGCACACTGGCTCCTACAGACTGGCTCATGTAGACTGTATTTTGTCCACAGTTTTCAGCAGGCTGACTCCCACAACCTGGCTATAGCTAACTGACCACTGCCGAATAAATGGAGCCGACTAACTACTAAAGACCGAGTTTTAAACAATGATTCCTTCAGACTGCCTCCTTCAGATTAATTCAAGCCGACTGATTTATTCAATTACTCATCCCGACTAAATCCTCCATACTGACTCTTGCATATTGACTACTGCAGTCTGTCTAATGTTGCCTGGCTACTGCTGACTGACTCTTTCTGATAATTTCCTGCAAACTGACTCCTTACATTTGACTGCTGCCGACTGTCACCTACAGAGTGACTCTCGCTGGCTTACTCCAGTAGACTAACACTTAAGACTAATAATTGCAGACTGACCCCTCCATAAATACTCCTGTTTACTGACTCCTGCAGACTAACTCCTTCAGATTAGCTCCTGCAAACTGACTCTATGCACCAGAAAACTGCAGACTTACACCTACAGACTGACTCCTGGAGATTGGCTCATGCTAACCGACTTCTGCAGATAGACTTTTTCAGACTAACTTCTTCTGACTGACTCCTGCCTACTGACCCTTGCAGACTCATTCATACATAATGAGTGTTTCAAATAAACTCCTGCACTCCAACTCTTGCCAACTAATTCCTGCAGACTGACAAATACAGAAAAGCTCTACAGAATGACCCCTGCCAACTGACTCCTGTAGAATTATGTCATTAGATTGATACCTCTTGCAGACTAAGACCTGCTGACTGACTCTACGAGAGTTCCAGCATGACTCCCGCAGAAATTCTCCTGCAGACATACTCCTGCTGTCTGACTTCTGACGACTTACTCCTTCCGACTTACTCCTACCGACAGGCTCCTACAGGCAGACTCCTGCAAACTATTTACTACCAATTAACTCCTGCAGAGTGACCTAATGCAGACGGACTGCTAGAGACTGTTTTTTTTCGACCTCATTTTCCTTAGCTCACTGTTACACACTGAACCCTTCAGACACACTCCTGTAATATGACTAATGTTGACATACTTATGCATACGATTTCAAACGTAATGACTCCTGCCGACTGACTCCTGCAGACAGACTCCTGCATGTTGCCTCATGACTGATGCATACTGACTCCTGCATATGGACTCCATCATACTGATACCCAGAAATGTAATACTTCATACTGGCTTCTGCTGACTGAATCATGTAGTCTCAATACTGCACACTGACCCTGGCAGGATGATTCCTACCTACTGAATCCTGCAGAATAATTCCTGCAAAATGAATCCCATCTACTGACTCCTCCAGACTGACACCTGCAAACTTAATCCTGCCTACTATCTCCTGCATGCAGAACACGACACAAAATTTAATTTGAATTTTACATCAGATGATTAGCAGATTTTTCCGCCCATAGAGTACCCTGAAATATATAGGAATTTCATTCTTACTAACTGGCACTTAAAATTAGGTTAAATAAAAAATTGTTCATATTGATATTGCGGATTGATCAGTGCTTTTGTATCTTAAATAGGAACTCTATTTTGTTTCATGCATGTGGCAGACTTAAGAATTGTATTATTTTCAAGTGTGGTTTAAAGGCTAAACATTTTAATATGCATAACATTTTTTATATTAAAAGTAATTATAATGATAATTTTTAGTATTTTACTTACAATGGTGGAGACTGGTACCCTAAATAAACTTTTGGCACTTCACAGACAAGTCATTTTTTCTCATTTAACGATCAAATTTATCCACAAATGCCAGTGAGTTATTTGCTTATGAAGGTTATTTGGAGAGAGGAGAAAGAATTATTGATGTGAAGAGAGGGCAAATCACACTTGGTACAATACTGTGTATGTTGTGTGATAAATGCAAACACCCCTCACATAAATCACACATTATCAGCACACACAGTACTAATATTTATTTAATTATCAATGTGTATCACCTATGTGTGGTAAGGTAATTGTGTTTCTCAAAGTGTATGTGTATGTCAAAGTGCCTTCTCTTATCACCTATTTAACAATACATAACACAAATAAAGAAATAAACCCCCGAAATACTTCAACAAACGACTGACAAATGCCGAATTACTCCTACCAACTGTCTTCTGCAGACTGAGTCTTGAAGTCTGACTCCTGCAAATTGACTCCTTCAGAGTCATTTGAATCTTGCAGACTGGCTTCTGCTGATCGAATCCTACAGTCTGAATCCAGCGCACTGACTCTAATAGTACTTACACCTGCGGACTTTCTCATGCAGTTTGCCTTCTGCAGAATGATTTCTGCAGAATAACTCCTGTTGACAGACTACATCAGACTATTGCAGATATACGTTTTCATGCCAACTCATGCTGAGTGATGCCTGCCCACTAACTCCAGTTGACTTACTCCTCGAAACTGTCCTGTTGACTGACTCCTGCAGAAAGATACCTACAGGCTGACTCCTGTCAAATTGACATCTACCTACAGACTCTGGCAGACTGACTCTTGCAGAATAGCTCCAACAATTTGACACCTGCAGACACAATCCTGCTGATTGACACCAGCCAACTGATTCCTGCCTATAGACTCTTACACTCTGATTCCTGCAAACTGTCTCTAGCAGACTAACTCCTGCCCACTGATTCTTTCAGACATACTCCAGGAGTCTGACTACAGTGGCAGACACCTGCAGACCAAATTCTGCTGACTGACTCCTGTATACTGACTTCTAAAGATGAAAAATTACAGTCTGACTACTACTCCCTGATTCCTATTGATGGACTAATGCAATATGACTAATGCATTAAGACTTCTAAAGCCTGTCTCCTTCCATATAATCACCTGCCGATAGATTCCTGCAGACTGACTTATGATCACTGACTCTTGTAGAATGACCCCTGCTGCTTTTGAATACTGTAGACTGATTTATGCATAGTGACTTATGCCTACCGACTCATGCAGAACAAATGCTGCAGTCTGACACATGCAGAATTACTTCTGAAGAATGATTCCTTTATAATAACTCCAGCAGACTGATTATTCCAGTCTGACTCCTTCAGTGTGACTGCTGCCGACTGAATCATGAAACAAATCGTGCAGTTTGACTTCCAAAGACTGACTCAGGTCGTATGACTCCTACTGAATGACTCCCCTTAGAATCACTGCTGTAAAATGGAATTTAAAATTAATACTGCTGACATGATCTCTGCTCACTGTCACATGCAGAGGGAATCCATCTCACTGACTCCTGCAGACTTACTTAAGCAGTCTAAAAATTAACACTGACTCTTTCAGACTAACTCTGGAATCTGACTCCTCCTGAATATATTATGTAGACGAACTTGACAAGGGTGAAACCTGTAAAATGATACCTGCTGACTGACACTTGCATATTAACATCAGCTGACTGACACATGTCTACTGACTTCTGCTAACAGAAGCATGCCTAATAAATCCAAATGACTGACACCTGAAAACTAAATCTTGTAGACTTGCACAAGCAGACTGATTCCTGCCAATTGTCTCCTGTAACTTGACACCTACAGACTGCCTCCTTCAGACTGAATCCTGCTGTCTTACTCATGCTGCCTATTAACTGTATACTGTCCCCTTCAAACCGACATATGCAGAAAGGCTCTTTCAATCTGACATCTCCGTTCAGACTTTTGCTGACTGACACCTGCTTACAGACTTCTGCCGACGTCTCCTACCCACTGCCTCCTGAATAACGACTCCTGAACTTTGACTCTTGCTTATTTACTAAAGCAGACCAACTACTCCCAACAGTCTCCAATATATTGACACATATAGACTGACTCCTGCAGAATGACCCCTGCTGATGGACTGCTGCACACTGACTCCTGCACTCTGTCTCCTGGAGCTGACTCCTAACATATGACTGCTGCCGATTGTCACCTGCAGAGTTACAATTGCTGAATAACACCTGCCGACTTACTCTAGTAGACTGGCACTTAAGACTAAAATTGCACACTTACCCTTCCATAAAGACTCCTGATTATTGACTCCATCAAATGGACACATCCAGATTATCTCCTGCAGTTTGACTCCTTGCGCCAGAAAACTTTACACCCACACCTACAAACTGGCTCCTACAAATATGCTCACACAGACTGACTTCAGCAGAAAGACTTTTTCAAATTTACTTCTTCCGACTGACTCCTGCTTACTGACCCTTACAGACTCACTCATACATAATGACTGTTTCAACTAAACTCCTGCACTCTAACTCCTGCAAACTGGCACATGTAGACATCCTCCATCCGATTTCCATCTGCAAAATGTCTCTTACCGACTGACTTTTGCAACTGACTCCTGAAGACTCACTCCTGCTAATGGCCTTTGGTGGACTTAATGCTGCCGACTGACTCATACTTAATGACTCCTGCCGACTGACTCCTACAGACTAACTCCTGCGTACTAATTACTAACAATTGACTCCTGCTGAGTGACACATGCAGACTGACTCTTACTGACTGATTTCTTAAACATGACTTTTAATAGCTCACTTTTACAAACTAACTCCTACACACATTCCTGTAACATCACTAATGTTGACAGACTCCTGCATACAAGTTCATACATAATGATTCCTGCCATCTGACTACTGAAGAAAGACTCCTGCTTGTTGACTCCTGCAGACCGACCCCTGACGACTGACTCCTGCAGACTGACTCCTGCCGAAGGTCTCCTATAATCCGACTCATACAGACTGTTTCCAGCAGCTTGATATTTGCAGACTTACTCATGTTCTCTTCCTCCTGCAGACTGGTTCTCTGGAGAGAGATTTCTGAAAACTGACTCCTGCCGATTGAAACCTGTAGTCTGACTCCTGCAGTATGACACCGGCCTACTTACTCCTATCTACTCTCACATACTGACTGACTATGGCATGCTGATTACTGCCAACTGACTGCTGCATTCTAACTCCTGCAGATATACTTCTAGAGATTGAATAATTCAGACTAACTATTTCAGACTGGCTCATGCAGCCTGATTCCTGCCGAATGACTAGTGCCCCCTGACTCATACAGACTGAGCTCTGCAGACTGACTACAGACAACATATAAATATAGAATCACTCCTGCCATTTGACTCCTGCAGACTGTCTTGTAGTCTGACTCCTGCAAATTGACTCCACCATACTGAAACCCAGAAATTTTTATACTGCAGACTGGCTTCTGCTGACTGAATCCTGTAGTCTGAATCCTGCACACTGAATCCAACAGGATGACTCCTGCCGACTGAATCCTACAGACTGCAAATTGACTCATAACTGCAAATTGACTCGTACTAAATAGCTCCTGCCTACTTCCTCCTGCAGGCTGATTACTACATAAAATGTTATTTTAATTTTACGTCAGGCGATGAGAAGATTTTTCCGCCCTTAGAGTACTCTAAAATGTATAAGAATCTCATTTTCACAGGCTCGTTCTCGAAACCAAGGGAAATTAAAAATTACTCCAATTGATTATGTTGATTGAAGAGTGCTATTTTATGTTCAATTGAAACTTTGTTTTGCTTTATGTATGTCGCTGACTTAAGAATTGTAATTTTAATTGGAATAAAATTGCCTTATTAAAATAAATGAAGCAGATAATTTTCAGTGTTTTACTTTCAATGGTAAAGACAAGTACCCTACTTCAATTTAGTCACCGCTCAGACAAGTTCTTTTTCTCATTTAACCAGTCAAAATTTTTCGACAAATGCCAGTGAGTTATTTTGTGTGTGGAGGTGAGTTCGAGAAAGGTGACAAAATTATTTATGTGCAGAGAGGGCCCTTTACATTTGGTACAGTACTGTCTATGTTGTGTGGTACGTGAATAAATCACTCAAATCAATTCAACATCATCAACACACACAGTAAAATATTTCTTTAACTATCAATGTATATCATCAGGCAAGAGTGTATCAAAGTGCATGTGTATGACAGAGTACCTTCTTCTCTTCTCACCTCTTACCACTCATTCAACATAAATAAAGAAATAACCTGTCTACAGACTTCAAAAAACGACTGACAATTGCCGAATAACTCCTGCCAACTGCCTCCTGCAGACTAAGTCATGAAGTACGACTCCTGCAGACTTACTCCTTCAGAATGACGATTGGCAATTGCCTCCTACAGACTGGCTTCTTCTGATTGAATCCTGTAGTCTGAATCCAGCACACTGACTCCAGTAAGACTGATACCTCCAAACTAACTCCTATAGACTTACTTTTGCCTACTCTCTCCTGCAGGCTGACGACTACATTATAATTTATGCCAAATTACTCCTGCCGAATGAATTCTGCAAATTTAATCATGCAAACGGAAACTTTCCTCCAGACCTCTGTAGATATACCTATGGATACTGAATCTAGCAGACTGGCTCATGCAGACTTAATCCTGCCCACTGTCTCCTGTTTACTGAATCCTGCCTACAGCATCTTGTCTCCGAGAGACATTTTTTGCTGCAGACTGAATTCTGCGAAATTATTTGTACAGTGTGGCTCTTGCAGACTGACATCTGCTGATGGACCCCTGTAGGCTACCTCATACAATAAACATGCTCAACGTGACTCATTGTTACCGAATGTAGCATACTGTCTGTAGCAGAATAAGTCCTACTGACTGAAGTGTAGCGACTGAATCTTGCAGCCTGACTCCTGCCCATCAGACTACTGCTGACTGACACCAGGAGATTTAATTTAGCTGTCTGACTCTTGCATACTGACTCTTTCAAATTAACTTATTAATTCTGACTCCAGCATAATAGTATGTGTTGGAAACCTCACTCCGAGAGACGCCTGAAGAATTATTTTTATTCGATTGACTCCTGCGCACTGACTCCAGCAGACAGACTACAACCGACTGACTCATGAGCATAGACTCCTGCACACTGACTCGCTAAGACTGACTCTTGTAGTCTTACTCTGGAAAGAATGACATCAGTCAATTATCTCAAGTAAATTGACAACTTAAGACTTACTTCTGCAGACTTACTCCAGCAAACTAACTTCTGATGGTTTTTTCCAATTGAATTACTTATGCATTAACCAGCAGTTTTACTTATGATCCCTGACTCATGCAGATTTCCAATTTTCGACCTAATCCTGCCTAGTAATTCCAGCAGACTAACTCCTGCAGACTGATCCCAGCCAACTGACACCTGTACTAAAACTACTGCCAAATGACTCTTATAATCTCATTAATGCATACTGACTCCTGCAGACTGGCTAATGCATTCTATTTTCTGAATCCTGAACACTGACTCTAGTGGGACTGACACGTCCATTATAACGCATACATACTTACTTCTGCATACTCTCCCCTGCAGGCTGACTACATGCTGATACCTGCTGAAAGTCACCGGCCGACTGACTCTTGCCGAATGACTCTTGCAGAATGACTGCTGCAAAATTAATCATGCAGACTGACTCCTTCTGCCAGACCTCTGCTGACATTTTCATTGAGACTGAATCCAGTAGACTGGCCCATGCAGACTTAACCCTGCTAACTGTCTCCTGTTGACTGAATCCTGCCAAAGTCTCTTGTAGAATGACTCCGATAGTCTTACTCCAGCAGTCTTATTTTGTGCGAAATTACTCATGCAGTGGGTCACCTGCAGACTGACACCTGCTGATGGACCTATGTAGGCTGACTCACGCAGATAGACGCCCACAGTGTGACTAATTTTTACTGAATCCAGCAGATCGGCTCCTGCAGAATGTCTGCTGTTGACTGACTTCTAGCGACTGAATCTTGCAGACTGACTCCTGCCCATCTGACTACTGCCGACTAACCCCTGCTGACTGACTCAAGGATACTTAATTTAGCTGACTGAAACTTGCATACTGACTTATTAAAATTAAATCATGTATTCTGACTCCTGCTGAATACCATGTGTAGGTTGCCTCGTTCCAAATGACACCTGCACAATTATTTTTGCTGGCTCACTACTGCGCACTGACTCCTGCAAACTGGGTACAACTGTCTGAATAATGTGAATAGACTCCTACACACTGATTCCTTCAAACTGACTCATGTTGTCTTATTCTGGAAAGACTGACTTCTATTGACAGTATCAAATAAATAAACTACTTAAGTCTTAATCCTGCTGACTCATTCCTACAAACAGACTTCTGCTGACTCTTTCCTTTTGGAGAACTCTTGCAGCCACCAGCAGATTTACATCTGATCCTTGACGCCTGTAGATTTACTCTTGTCGACCGACTCCTGCCTACTAAACCCTGTATACTGTTCCCAGCTGACTGACACCTGCAGTAAGACTACTGCTGACTGAATCCTGCAGTATCACTAATGTATACTGCCTCCTGCAGACTAGCTCATGCAGACTGACTCCTGCAGACTAGCTCATGCAGACTGACTTCAACCAACGGACTACTGCCGATTGATTTCTGCAGACTGTCTCCAATTTTGTTATTCCTGTAAATTGAATCCATTGACTGATCGTACCGACAGACTCATGTAGAATGATTTCTGCAGACTGATTCATGCAGAATGACTCATGCAGATTGAATCCTGCCGAATATATCCTTCATACCGGCTCCTGGAAGTGGACTCCTGCAATCTGACTCCTGCAGACTAACATCTGCACTCTGACTTTTGCAGACTGAGTCCTGCAGACTTGCTCAAGATATCTGATTCCTTCTGGATTACTCCTTCCTAATAACTTCTGCAGACTGATTATTACAATGAAAAAGGTAATCTGACTCTCGCAGACTGTCACATGTAGACATACTCCTGCTGTATGACTCCTACCATCTTACTCCTGCCGACTGACTCCGGCAGACTGACTAATCCAGATTCACTCCTACAGAATGACTCTGTTCGACTGGGTGTTACCTACTGACTACAACAGACTGAATCTTAACGATTAACTCCTGCCGAATGACTCCTGACTATATACTTCTCAAGAGGGAATTTTGCAGCAGACAAATGCTGCCTGGCTCTTGCAGACTAACTCTTACTTATCGATCCCTGCAAGCTGACTTCTACATTTTTACTCATGCAGAATGACTCCTGCTGTATGACTTCTGCATTCTGAATAGCGATGACTGTGTCCTGGTGACTGACTCATGCCAACTGACCTCTTAAAGTTAGTCCTGCCGACAGTTTCTTTAGATTGAGCCCTGTAGGCTAAATAATTCAGACAGATTCCTGCACAATTACTCATGCTGTCTGACTGGTGCAGATTTACTCCTGCTGATTGACTCTTACAGGCTGACTCCTGCAGTCTGATTCCTGCAGTTAACTCCTTCCATATGTATCCTACCAACAAAACTGCCGACTGACTCCTTATTAAATATTTATGCTGACTGACTCCAGCAGATTGACTCTTGAAGAGTAACAATTGCAGAATGGCACCTTCACAATGACTCCTAACAACATGTCCTGCATATTTACATCTGCCAAAGGCATCCTACAGAATGACTCCTGCTAACAGACTCTTGAAGTCTGACCCCTGCAGACCGACTCCATCAGATTGACTCCTGGTAATTGATTCCTGTAGGCTGAACCTTTCTTCCAGAATTCTCCAGACTATTGCATGCAGACTGAGTCTTCCCGACTGACATTTGCAAACTTACATATTCCGAATGACATATGGAGACTGAATACAGCAGACTGGTGCAAAAATTCTGACTTGTACCATCTGACTCCTGGCGTCAATCCCCTGTAAATTGACTCCTACTATCTCCTCTGGGCTGAATACTGCATGCTGATTGCCGAATTTCTCCTGCCGACTGAGTCCTGCCGAATGACTTAGGTAGACTTACTCCTGCAAAATTATTCATGCAGCCTGACAATGGCAGACTGACTCCTTCTGATGGACACCTACAAGCTGACTTGTGCAGATCTACTACTGCAGTCTGACTCATATAGACTGAATTCAACAGACTGGCTCATGAAGAATGGTGCCTGGCTACTGACTTCTGCCAACTGACTATCAGACTGACTCCTGCATTATAACTCCTGCAGGCTGAATCCTGCAGACCTACTTCTGATGTCTGACACATGCCATCTTATTTCTTCCAACTGACTCCTACACACATACTCATGCAGACTGACTAATGCAGGCTGACATATATTGAATTATTTATGCCTACTGACACCATCAGACTGATTGCTGCCTACAAACTCCTGCCAACTTGCTCCTGGAGACTGACTCCTGCAGACCGATTTCTGTAGAATAAATTCTACCAAAAGACTCCTGTAGACTTACTTTAACTGATTTACTCCTGCCGACTGACTCCTTCCTACTGACACTTGCTGAATTATTCCTGTAGACTGACTCCTGCAGGCTGAAACCTGCTGAATGATTCCAGTAGACTGACACATGCAGTCTGACGATTACCGACTGACTACTTCAGACTGAGTCCTGCTGAATGATTCCTGCCGACAGACATCAGCCGACTGACTATTGCAGACACAATTGCAGACTATACCCTCCAGAATGAAGCCTGATGGCTGATGTGTGATATCTGTCTCTTGCATACTAATTCCTACCAACTGACTCCTGCCGACTGACGCCTCCACACTGACTCTTATCTATTGTTTGTTACACACTGACTACTTTAGTCAAACTCCTGTAATCTCACTAATGAGGGCGGACTCTTGCAAACAAGTTCGTGCAGAATGACCCCACGTAATGACTCCTGCCGAATATCTCCTACTGACTTTCCTCAGCCGACATAATCTTCCCGACTGAATCCTGCTTTTTGAACCATGGAGACTGACTCCTCAAGACTTACTCCTGCACACTGACTCCTGCAGAGTAACCCCTATCTACTGACTCCTTCAGACTGTTTCCTGCATACTGACTCCTTCAGATGGACTCCTGCAAAGAGGCTAATGAAGACAGAGGCTCACTAAAACCGAATTATGCTGAATGGCTCCTGCAGACTGACTCCTGCCGCTCTGACACATGCTGACTGACTTCAGCCGAATGCAGAATATATCATTTTAACTGACGACTGCAGACTGACTCCTCACTCCTGTATGCTGAAGCCATCGGAATGACTCGTGCCGACTGACTCCTGCTGACTTAATCCAGCTGGCTGACACCTAGTGACTGACTCATTTCGACTGACTCCTGCCTATAGCATCCAGATAAATCCCTCCCTCAGACTGACTCATGTATACAGACACCTGCAGATGGATTCCTGCAGTCTGAACCATGCAGACTGACTCCTACAAAGTAGCTCATGCAGACTGATTATTTCAGACTTACTGCTGCAAATGACTTCTACAGACTTACTCCTTCCATCATATAATTGCAGAATGACTCCTGGAGATTGACTCTTTCAAACTAGCATATGTTGATGGGTTCTGAATGATTCATGGATACTGAAATATTCATGCAGACTATCTCCTGCAGTGTGACTATTGTGGAAATACTTATTCAGACTAACTGATGCTGACTTACTCCAGTCAACTGACTCCAGATTACTAACTCCTGCCGACTAGCATCTGCAGAAAGACACCTACAGACAGATTCCTTCCTACTGTCTCCTGCAGACTTACTCATGCAAAATGGCTCCTGCAGACTGACACCTGCAGACACATATCTGCTGACAGACACCTGCTTATTGACGCCTGCAACTGACTCTAACAGACAGACTACAGCAAACTGACTCATGCATACTGACTTCTGCCCTCTTATTCCTGCAGACTTATTATTGGAGTCTGACTACAGCTGACAGACTCCTTCCGATTAAATAGTGCCGAATAACTCCTGCTGGCTGAATCCTGCAAACTGATTTATGCAAAATAACTCCTTCAGAATGACCCTACCGTGTTTCTTCTGTATACTGACTCCTGTATTGTGGCTCCTGCATAATGACTCCTCAACAATCAATTCTGCAACCAGACATATGCCAACTGTATAATGCAGAACGACTTCTGCACACTCCAGCCGACTGACTCCAGCTGCCTGACACTTGCAGACTGACTATCACAGAGTGACTTCTTAAGACTGATTCCTGCCAACTGAATCGCGTAGTCTACACAT
Source organism: Clitarchus hookeri (assembly GCA_002778355.1). Classification (NCBI taxonomy): domain Eukaryota; kingdom Metazoa; phylum Arthropoda; class Insecta; order Phasmatodea; family Phasmatidae; genus Clitarchus; species Clitarchus hookeri. Next base: position 213,478 of record NQII01003004.1, read on the forward strand.
GCCGACCGAATATTGCATTCCGACTCCTGCAGACAGACTTTAGCAAGATGACTACTGCCGAATGAATCCTGCAGAATGATTTCCCCAGAATGACTGCTGCAAAATAAAACCTTCAGAATGGCTCCTTCTGCATCATCTCTGCTGACTGACACCTGTGATAGAGAATAAATGCTCTGACCTAACGAAGGAAGATGTTCGAAATATAGCTTACCAAATTGCAGAAACTAACAACAATGTTAATCCTTTTGTCTTAGGAAGAGCAGAAAAGGGATGGTTAAGGCTATTCTCAGAGCGACACAAGCACATATTATCATTCTGTAAACCAACTGCAACATCGTTTCACAGAACTGTGGTATTTAACAGAAAGAAAATATAAACAAGTTTTTGACCCTTTTGTAGTCAGAAATGAATAAGCACAAATACCCCACTGACAGGGTCTTAAATGCAGACGAAACAAATCTGACTGTTGTCTAAAGTAAAATCCCATAAGTTCTCGCTCTAAGAGGAAAACAAGTAGCATTCATCAGTTCAGTTGAGTGAGGCTCTCTCGTAACAGTGGTAAAATGCATGAGTGCAGCCGGAGATTATTAACCTCAAATGTTGGTATTTTCTAGAAAGAATGTGAGTCCTCTCCTCATGAGAGATGCCCCTCCGAGGGCCATTGGTGTTTCTCATTCATATAGCTGGATGCAGACCGACTTGTTTACCCAGAAGTTCAGTAATGGATTCGGAGTCAAAGCTATTTATCCAATAAAGCCTAATATATTTCCTGACAATGAATTAATAGTATCAGATGATGCAAGCATCTTCTATTGCAGGTACTAGGACTACTATTTATCTTGACATTGTCTATTCGTCCAGGACTAGATGCGGTCTACTGATCCTTCCAACTGTTCTGCTGGTTTGTAAAACTCTTCAGCTGCTCCACTGATGGCTGCTGGTACATCAAACTCTTCAGCCTGTTCGCGAATGGCTTATGTAGCCCCATGGGTAGAGACCAGAGAAATTCGCGAGTTCAGTGAACTGTAGGCTAGACTGCACAGTCTTGTGTACAACAATGTAGATCAATTTTATCATTGGCTGCTTGCTGTCACAGCAGAAGGCGATGGATAGACCTGTGTTTTGTTGCATGTTTCTTATTGGTTTAGGGTTCTTCATGAAGTGATAAATATTGCGTGGACCAATTGCAATAGTGACCTGAACAAAGGAGTTTTTGGATTATAGATTGACACAAAATGAATTCATCAAGTCTCTATCAGTAGGATATTTCTCTAATTCTCAAACATGAAATAGAAAGGTCACCTGATGTAGAAAAGTTGTCACAGCTGTCTTGACATCTTAGCCTTATAAGAAACAGCTAGAATAATCCTTAGGACAGAAAAAATCTGGCAAGATATGAAGAGGAAATTTTAGACCTAGAACTATACCTATACCTAGGTCAAGTTATAAACAGACAATGATAAAGAGAGTAATCAGAAAATCTATGGACACTATTTCTCTCCCTGATGTGGATGACTCATCAGAAAACACTGGTGAGGATATTAGCATTTGTGATGATTCGTCTAATCTAAGTATTCCTGATGTGTCAGAGCCAGGACATGAAGATGCAGAGTGCCTTTTCTGAAGTGGAAGTTTTTCTGATGATGTGCTTAAAGAAGAGTGGATAATGTTTATACATTATGAAATGCTGGTCATGAAGGTATACATTATGTTTGTGATTACTTCAAGTAGTGTTAACCACAGTAATACTTGACATTTCAGTACAAACTACCCAAATTACTTACACATATTTGTCTGATGTGTTTCATATGATATTACTTTCATAACATTGTAGGGTAATTTGTAGGACATATAATATTTCAACAAATTTCAAATCTATTTTGAATTGATTTGGTAGTATTCCATATTAGCGACCCTTTTTTGCAGTCACAAAAATTGTTATTTTTATTATAAACATTTTAAAAAATAAAATTGTTTTATGGCGTGGTGCTAAAATTTCGCATGTGTGTTCCTAAATGTTCAGGTTTATGCTTTTTTATTCTTATTGCTCTACTACAATAGTGGCAGAAGCTATAAACAAAAAGCCAAATGGTATTACATATTTGTATCTCTTCATTTATAACAAGTACAACAATTTTTAGAAGACAAATTAACACCAGCGAATTTATCAAAATTCATAATTGATTAAAGTTTAAAATAAAACAAAGACACTTAATAAAACATGGCCATGAAAACTACACAGAAAATTATTAAATAAAATAAATTTTTTTTGGGGACTGCAAGTTTTTTTGTGTAATTTTTATCGGCCACAATACTGTTAGCTCCCGACTACAAAATTCCAGCTTATTTTGTAATTACTAAAATATATTTTGTGGTCAATACAAAATAATTCTCTTATTACCACAAAACATTTGGCAGGTCAAATTTTACCAAACATTTGTAGATAACACTGAATGTTTTCAGTGTGCCCAAACACAGAGCACCAAGAAACTTTCCAGTAACGTTATTAAAAGTTAACTCACATGCTGGAGTAGCGGTGGGATAGTGGCCAGGGCGCTCGCCTACCACCATGGCGATCCGGGTTCGATCTCCGGCGGGTTTACTCCCGAATTTTACATGTTGGAATCGTGCTCGGTGATGCCATTTGCTGGCGTGTTTTCTCAGAATACTCCCGTTTCCCCCGATCTTGCATTCCAACGCTACATCTAAGGGTCTCATTTATTGTCATGTCTAGAGATGAAAGATACCTACGGGTCCCAGCTTGAAAGCCCGTCTATAGGAGCATGTCGCCTCGCTTTGAGTGCACTCTCCACACGAAATTATGTTAACTCCCATGGTCATAAAAACCTTGCAAACATAACATACTTCTAAATTAGAAGGATTAGTTATTAATCTGTTGAAATTTGTGAAGTAACAAGACAATGCTGGATTCCTGTCTTTGGGCCGTCTGTGTTTCTGGTAACCGATAATGTGACATATTTTGTTTCTGGAGACATGAAAAATCTTGCGTTTTTATGGAGTGTGAATATGATTCAGACTTGTCCATACTATCCAAAAGCTTACTTAGTTAAACGATGTAATCGTTATTTAAAGGATGCATTAAGATAATTTCAGCCTGGTGCTCATTATGAATGAGATGAAGTATTGTATCGACTTGCATTGCATTTAATATCATTATCAGCGATGCTACCAAATATGTGCCTTTTGAACTGTTCTTGGGGAGATCTGTTATTCGCCCTTTCTTAAAAGCTTGGAGCCCTCATTCTTTTTGTTGGGATTCATATATATATAGATAAGATCACATATTTGTCGGAAGAGGTCAATTCTAATTTGGAGAAGTATTTCCATTGTCTTGCGAGAAAATATAATCAGAATGTGGGTCAGGCAACTTTTAATGTAGGAGACAAGGTTCCCTTGGATGCTCACTTTTTAAGCAAAAAAGTAGATCGTGTTAGTACGGAACTTGCTCTCAAGTTTGTGGGACCTTATGTTATTAAGAGGTTTTGAACTCCATCGACGGTTTTTCTTGAAGATGTTCAAGATCCTGTCAAATAGAACAAGGCTGACATTTCACAAATTAAAGTTTATAAATCATGTTATCGCCAAACGCCATGAATCAGATGCTCCATTCTTGCTCATTTCATCATGTTGTGTTTCATATTCATTTAGGTATTGGAAGGATTTTAACCATATCAATGCGTAACGAATGAAATCAGAAAGCTCCCGATGAAGAATAGTATTAATATAATTTTAGGGCATGAGAGCAGGGCAAAATGTTTTGTGGTTTGCAACCATATCTGGATAAAGATCTTAGAGAATGTGATCCTAGTCTTATAAGGGACACATTAGTTGAATGTTCACGAATGTTAAACTTCGATGTTTGGTTCCAGAGGAGTATTGCTACAAGGAGCAGAGATTTTGGTTGATGGGGGATTGCTTATTGCTGAGGCCTGCCTGACCATTCTATGAGGGTATCTGCTGGATGGGATGAAGACTACCCTGGACGACTCCAACTCCTCACTCTCCCTGGATCGTGGTTGCTGAAATTCTACTAGTACACTGCTGGTTCATCTGCGGCGATGATGCTGCTATCCCCGATGGTTGCTGAGAGTACTGCTGATTCATCTGCTGTGATGGTGCTGCTGCCTTGCTGGTGTATCAAGGGCTGTGTCGACACTATTGGCTGATGCTTCTTGAGTAGATCAGCATCGCTGGTGCTGAGTAGCTAGTGTGCTGACCTAGTTTAATGACATCATACGATCTTTCGCCATCTACCGTCCTCACTTCAGATTCCCTGCATCACTGGCCATCATGAGAAGACTCTGGATGCGGAGTTTTTCTTGGATAACCTCCTGTCTTCAAAGAGAGGAAGGATTATATGTGTATGTCTCGTCAAATGTAGCAGCCCAGCATGTCAAATCATGCTGTCGCCTACACAGACAAACTGCGTCATTTTCATTTTTACATGCCTGTCGTGACGGATGGGATCATTTTGGTTCCAGGGGTTTGGAGGATGCAAACAATTTAAGTATTTGAGCTGTGGCTCGTCAGGCTTGCATGGCCTCGTTATGTTTCGCAGTTAGCGGGCCAAAGGCTGGGAAAGGAATATTTCCACTGATAGTTTTCTTATTTATTTTTCGATTAAATTTAATTTTTTTTCTTCACCAAAAATTACAAAAAATTTTAAAGAGTAATTATTTGTGTCGAAAAATTATTAAATGTGGTAACATTTTAAGGAGTAGCACATTATAGATTATACGCAACTGTCTTTTAAAGGAAATTTTGTAAGATAAGCATCAGGATTATCATAGAAATGTTTAAGATTTATTGTTATTGAGCCAGTATTTTGCATTTATGTGTGTAGCTTTAATATTATCTAAAAAATTTTGAAGCAATTTTAATTCAATATGATTATTAATGGTTATTATTGTGTACTAAATTTAGGTATATACATTTTGATATGACTGTGAGCACTTTTTTAGGATTTTGGTATTGAGGTGCCATATATCTTTTATGTGTTTTTAGCCTACTTATGTTTTTGAGAGTCCTTGTATAAAGTGCATAAGGCATAAGTAAGTGTAAATGATTGAAATAAACTATAAAAGCAACAAAATGTTCATTCTTGTTTATCAATAAATGCAAAAATCTCGGGGCAACTTTGTTTATTTGACATTCTGCTTAAATGGTTTCAACAATGGGAGTGAGGTTTCCCGATTATGCTTTTCAGCTGTGGAAATTTATAGTTCTTAGGGAGGCTGCAGCAGACTCAGACTTTTCGCATTTATTCTGCTATTGAGTTTGATTGGTGGTTCCTAGTGGGCCTAACCGGCCCACTACCTGACGGTGTGCAAATTAATTTCAAAATTAACAGTTTTTCTTGGGATTTTCGTTTGTGGATGGTGTCAGGTCTGGTTGTTTATATGATTTTGGGTTTGGATTTTTAAAGTTTTGCTCAGGATACTGTAGATAACATTAGAGTGTTTTAGGATTTAGTTTTTCTCCCGATTTTCTTTTTGAACTAACTCCAGGAGTACAGACAATCCATATTTTTGACAGACAACATATCACCTCTGTAACACATGTCAACAAAGCAGAAGGTGTAAACAAACTGCTACTATGGTATTATGATGTAATAACTACCCAAATTGGACAGAACGACGTGCTTCTCTACCATTTCAGGTTGAAAGATGAAATACCGATTAGGGTCCCGTACACAAGGTGTAATCTGCTGATATTACTGACCTTTCGAGCAATTATAGATAAATGATTAAATCATGGGGTAATATCACCTTCACCTTCAGAATACTTCTCAACTGCCTACCTTGTGAAAGGAGAACAGGAGGATCCAGTTTATGATATTGTAGTTAACTTTGGTGAGGTAAACAACAAAATCTACTTGGATCATTTCCGTATGCCTACCATAGATTTTGTGTTACAATATTTTGGGAAAGCTAAGATATTTTCAAAAATTTATCCCAACTTCAGTTTTCACCAATGTTTGTTGTATCCAGAATACATAAAATATATGACCTTTTGCACTCCTTAAGCTTAGTATCAATTCAACCGTATTGTATTGGGTTCAAATTTCGTGGAAAAAAACATAAGCTCGCATTTTGGATAACTATTATTCTTAAATTCGTATTCAATTATGTGGATGATTTTATTGTATTCAGTGAGAACTTTGAGGACATCGTGGAAAATTTAAAACAATCCCTAGAACGTTTACGCCTAGCAGGTTTAGCAGTCAAACCGAAAAATGTCACCTAGGCAGTTTACAGCATACAGTTTTTTGGACATGTGAGAAATTAGCATGTAGCTAGAACTTAAAAGGGGTATTGAATTTTGTTGGCAAGAAGGGTTTATACGCTCGCTTTATGCCAATGTTTGCAGACATCGATGCTCCTTTGAATTTGCTAAAACGAAAAATACAGCCATTCCATTGGGTACAAGAATAGAAAGAAGCCTTCAACACCTTAAAGCCCCCACTTTACATCTGTTGGATTTCCAAAAAAAGGTTTTCCTTGCATGTCAATGCCTCTTCTCTTGGTCTAGGCACAGTGTTAATCCAAGAAGGTAATGGCAATGATATGCCAGTAGCATTTGCTTGACGCCTGCTCACTGAAGTTTCGCACACGTTGAGTACCTACGAGAAGGAGGCGTTGGCATATATCTTTGGTGTCGAGAAGTTCCGTACATATCTGGAGGCTAACGAGTTTGACCTGTATACCGACAATCAGGCTGTGAGCTGGCTGTTGATTTACGCAAACCTGTTTGGCAAATTATGCCGTTGGGTATATCGGCTGACCCGCTTCCAGTTTAAAGTCCAACACATTAGAGGAGTCGACAATGTTATGGCGGATGCGCTTTCACTTATCTTTTACCCTGCGGAATTTGAGTCTGATGATGAGGTTTCTCAAGGAACAGTTGCAGATTTTATTGTACCTCCTTATGCATTGGTGAACCTTCATGAAGCACAATCTCTGGATCCCTATTGAAGGAAGATATGTGTTGATTTGTCCTCTGGTGAGTCCATATAATAAGTGGTCCAAAATGGATTTCTCACGATTACAAGGAAACAAGGACTAGCTCGTAAAATTGTTCTTCAGCTATCTTGTCAACCCACGTTCTTACAATATTTTCATTCTTCTTTGTTTGAGGGTCATCTTGGGTATCAGCGTACATTAAAAATGATTGCTAGGCACTTATTTTGGCTTATACTTAGAAATGATGTCACTGTCTTCGTCCACTCTTGTGAAGATTGCCAGCGATGTAAATTTCTTCATATTGCGCAAAAAAAATTTGCATACTGTAGACACACCTAATTTAATTTGGGAGATTGAACATATCGACATCTTCGATCATTTCACAAGGTCGAAACCAGGGAATAATTACACTTTAATATTAATGAACACCTTTTCTAAGAATGTTATTTTATTCCCTTTGAGAAATATGAAGGCTGGCAGTATTGTGAAGACACATTCAGAGAATTTTGCATCTGTTCGGGGCTCATGTTCAAATTGTTAATCATCATACCATGTTCTTCCACTCTTTCCAATTCAAAGATATGTATGTGATTTAGGTGGCCCAAAAATATTGCACCAGCAGTCCCTATTTCCCTAAAGAAAATCAAGTTGAATATTTTAACTGAAACCTTAAGACATGTGTCAACATTTTTATATGGAAGACCGGCAGCGATCGGACGAATATATGGACTTTAACAATGTAGGCTTTTACTCAGCCTGTCATGGCATCATTATGACCACTCCTTCCTCTGTTTTCCTGGGGCGAAAGCGAATCCATCCCATCAATATCTGAGGAATTCTTTCATATTCTTCCTCCCTTGACAGTTATACCAATCAGCAGCTATTTAGTAATGTGTACTGGAACTTGCAGACTTCTAGGCATGTTGTTGCCGCGAGGTATAATCGCAATTGTGTTTCTTCGCCCTTTTTTTGTCTGCGACTGGGTTTGGTGCAAGAACTTCCTGTTGCCTCACCCTGTAAACTGGTTGGGCAGTTAGCTGATTCCCCCATATGTATGACCATTTTTTAAAAGTAAGGTTCAAAATTCCATCTCGGTTTTATTGGTGCATCCGATAATGAAGAAAATTTTTAGAAAAGTACACATACACAACCTTAAACCTCATTATGTAGGTGCTAATTAATGTTAACTTTTCATATTGGTAGGTCGTTTATTCACCTGACAAGTAAAGGCGCTACTTAGTTTGTAAGAACCATTCTCATGCTCATTTATGATTAGGCATATAGGTTAAGTTTAGTCAAAATTACTTTTGTAATAGCAAAATGTCATTTGATCTGAATAAGGTTATGTAACACCATATTTACAGTTTAACTGAACCATTGTTATTCAGTTATGACTACTATAAGGTTTTTGAAATGCATAATGTTGTTGTATTGTTTTTTTTTAAGTTGCTTATGAAGTGTTCATGGTGTTGCTATATGTTTCAATAAATCAAATGTTTTAAGTATTGAGTTGTATGCACCTATTGTATTTTACTCGGCATCAAATTGCTTGAGTGTCTTGTTGTTGACAAATTAGTTTATATATTGTTTACTTAATATCTTGCATTTTGAATGCAAGTTAGTAGTAGTTCTGATAAATGTTCAAAAACTGAAGCTTATATAATCTGTCCAATTGATTACCAAAAGATTAATGTTTTGACAAATCATCATGTAATACTTAGTGACATGTCATTCCGATACTTTGATACTAGCCTGTCCTATCCCTGTTCCCTAGTCTATGCAAAGCAAGTTTTATTGGTTGCTTTGTTTCCTTTCTTTTCCCGTTTGCACTCTTTATAACCCTAGATCTCTTTTTTGATGTATCCATCATGAATGAGAACCACCTGGCGAGCATTGCTGAAGATCTACTCGTTCCTGTTTCTCTTCTATCTACATTCTTAAAGATAAGACGAGACTTACTCCTACATATACAAAATATTTCCTATTTTTAATTTTCTTCAAGAACATATCTTCTTCTTTGGAGCCACATATAGACGCTTTCATTGTGTATGTGCAACTGTTTACCACTATTCACCGATGTATGAAGAGGCTATCTGGGCATTTGTATTAGCCCCAAGAAGAGGCTGATTCAGATTGTATATGTTCCCTGTTTTCACGTTTGAACTCTACTATGCACTACACCTTTCTACATCTATGTAAGTTGTATGACTACGAACTTATACTGAAGGTTTTTGAACTTTCTACCTTTTTTTTTATCTATGTTTACTTTCTTGAATTATGTTTATTTCCCCCTAAAAGTGTTTTAGAGAGGGGGGTTGAACTGTAAGTATTTTTTCGTGCTTCCATGAATTGTGTCGCATTGTAAAACTTTTCTCTTTCTGGTGCAGTGACACTTGGACAGTATATAATCTCTATGGTAGTCCTTCTTGCTCGCTTCCCTTATCTATATCCCTCCTCCTTCTTTCCACTTCTTTCCCCTCCAGTCATTCGCATGCGCCCTCCTATAGCCTGGACAGCTTGTGTTGGATCGGTACTGACCAACGCTCTTTCACTTGCTTTCTGCTGCTAACTGAGGCACGTAGTCTCCTATCTTCTATATATCAAGGCAGGCTGATAGAGTCGCCTCATTTTATTAAGTTTTTCGAATTGTAAGTATACATTTTTAAATTCTGTTTAGGCATTCTGTAGCTTAAATTCCGTTTGGCATAATATAAAAAAAATTCTCTTACGCGATGTAACGTTCTTGTTGTATGTCTTCGTTCTAGTTTCACTGTGACAATTGACCATCAGTCATGGGCAAAGTACTGTCGATAGGCTGGCGTAGGTAGACTTGGTCCTTGCCATGTTGGGAAATATGCTCAATAGTATTGTTTTTTTTTCTGGCGAACCCCCAAATCGCGCTACGCAAGTATGAGTTCCTTCACAGTTCTGTGAGCCCTCCATCATGCATGTTAGTAGCTAAGATGGTTGGAGAAAGAGATGTGTCTCAGGGCAAGCCCTTAACACCTTATGCAGCAATTATTTAGTTTAAAAGGGGCGCATACATCGCGGCTTTAGCAGGGTTGTCTAGTGCCATAGCCGCAATTGCAGCCATGGTCACACCTCGAAAGAGGAAGGGTCTAGATGAAACGGCATAGCAAACCAACGCAAAGCATTGATGGCACTGGGAAGATCTGTGTGACATTCGCAGAGGATAAGAATATATTCCTATGTCTGGATTAGGGCTGGAGACAGAGGTTAAGTTGTCAGTTAGCGAAGATAGACTTGTGTGGGGTTGGTGCATGGTGGTATTAAATGAGTGCGCAGCTGGGATTTAACAATGGTCGCGCTATGCTACCCTGGTGCTGGGGGACAGAACTGAGTAACCACCCCGAAATATGCCAGTCTTCTCTCTGCAACACAGAAAAAAAGTGTTATTGTGTTACATGTAAATATAAGGAGAGATTGTAATTATGAGTGATGTGTTCATCATCTTGTTTGTGACCTCGCTTGCAGCTTTATGTAGTATAGTGTATGTTTCAGTGGATATGTTAGTGTAGGTGTGCCTCTACACTATCCCCACCAGCTGCTGCAGAGAGTTTACGACGCCTGACAAATTGTAACAGGCAGACGCGAAGGAGCATACATACAGACAACTGTCGGACGATATAAGTGTTTTGTCGTAATTGTGTGTACATTAGTATGTTTGCAAAATAAATCACAAGCAGTATGCATTTATTGCAAGTGTTCATATAGCCATGGGTAGGTTAGGTCATATTTTTAATTGTAAACAATCTTATTTATTACAAAGTTTTTGTATTTAATGTTTCAGCCATAAATATATATGTTTATGGCTAATTGATATACTAATTGTTTCCGTGATACGAAACTGTATGTGTTATCGAGTGTCTTTATATTATGGTGAAAAACTATGTACCCAAATTAGAATTACCGCCTATGTGTTTGCTGTTTCAATTGGTAAAACTTACTAAAATACACGCTTTTTGTAGTTATACATCATTAGATTAGTAAAATACTTCATTTCATTACACAATTTGCGCTGGAAATCCTATATTATAGTATGTTATCTAAATAGGTAAACATTTTAGTGATGCAGCTGTTTGTTCTGGCAACCTAATGTCAACATATTTTTTTGGCGTACATGACCTATTGAAAATAACTTAATTTTTATTTAGTAATGAACAATATTTATTTATTTATTTTTACGTTTCATATTGTGGCCCTTTTATTATCTTGAACCTTTTGGTACAGACTGACTCCTGCCCTTCTAACCCTCTGACTGACCATAGCCAAATTACTCCTGCCGAATAACTTCTTCCGACTGACTTCTGTAGACTGACTCCTGCAGACTCTCTTATGCAGATTGACTGCTGCTGACTGACTTCTACTATCTGACTCCTGGTGATTGACTCATACCGACTGACTCCTGCCTACTGCCTACAGCTGTCTGACTCCTGTAGACTATATCCTGCAAGAATACTCTTGCTCTCCTGCTGTTTGACTACTGCTGACTTGCTATTGCCGACTTCAGACATGCTCATGCTTCTGACTCATGCAGACTGGTACCTTCCTACTGAATACTGCAGACTGATTCCTGAAAATTGACCCCAGGCTACTGGTTCCTGTAGTCTGGCTCCTTCATACTGACTTCTGCAGACTGACCCCTGCAGACTAACTTATACAGACTGACTCCTGCCATGGGACACATAGAATAACGGATCAAGACTAACTCCTGCACACAGTTCCCTTCAGACTGACTTATGCATAATTTCTCCAGCAGACTGAATCCTGCCTACCGACTCCTGTTGACAGAATTCTGCTGTCCTACACCTCGTGACTCACTTATGCAGACTGACTCTTGCCTACTGCTTGCAGTTGAGTGAATCCTACAGACAGATTTATGCATATAAAGTTCCCAGTGGATCTGGCGCTGGCCTCACCAAACCTCCCCTCCAGGTGGCCGATACCTATTAAAAGGTTTTACCTGGAGTGCTGATTTTCTACTTGTATGTTAACTCCCACAAACAAAAAGCTATATCGGCTCTTTTTGATCTCGCTGTGTACCACCGGGAACTTTGCATTTTTGACCAGCCATGCTGTGTCCAGAATAAATTTAAAAGACAAAACTACCTATTACATACATACCTAACACATCCGCGCATATCCTTCTTTCATAGCAAAATTAAGCATGACAGTATACCCTTAACAGTAATTCGTGGTCCAGTTCACTCGAGTGTGTCGTAGTACTCAGATTTGGAGGACAACCGGTAAACCAGATTTGTCGATTTATGCATACAGACATACAGACTCCTGCACATAAACTCCTGCAGTTTTAATTATGCAGCCTGACTCCTGTAAACTTTCTCATGAAGACCGACTCATGCCGAGTAACTCTTGTAGACTGACTCATGCCGACAGATTGATGCAGATTGACACCTGTAGAAAGACTTCTGTGGTGTGAATCCTGCAGACATACTAATACTTCTGATTCACGCAGACTGGTACGTTTCTACTGAATCCTGCAGACTGATTCCCGAAATATAACTCTGACCTACTGATTCCCGAAAACTGACACTGTCCTACTGAGTCCTGTAGTATGACTCCTACAGGACATCTGCCGACTTACACCTGTCTACTCCCTTATGCGAGCCACCCACTGCATGATAATTCCTGCCAACTGACTGGTGCATACTGAATCCTGTGATGGACTTCTGCAGTCTGAATAATGCAGAATGACTCCTGTAGACTGGCTAATGAATACTGAATTTTGCAGACTGTCTCCTGCCCACTGACTCCTGCAGACGACTACCGAATAAATCCTGCCGACTGACTAATGCCAAATTAGTCTTGAAGTCTGACTCATGAAGACTGATTTATTCAGACTAATTTCTGGCAATTGAATCTTAACGACTTGTTCCTGCCAACTGAATCCTGTAGTCTGACTGACTGTGGCAGACTGGCACATTTAGACTTACTCCCTCCGACATTCACTAGCAGACTGACTACTACCAAGTGACTCTCACCAACTGCTACCTGCCGAAAGATTCCTGGCGATTGTTTGCTGGAGACTAACTCCAGCCGAATGACACATGCAGAGTGACTTCTGTAGACCAAATCCTGCCAACTGACAATTGCAGTATGACCCCTGCTGAATGACACCTAAAAACTGATTCCTGCAGACTTACACCAGTTGACTGGCTTTACAGATTGACTCCTGCCTGCTCTCTCCTGTGGACTTACTCCTGCATTTTGATTGCCACCGATTGACTCCTGCATACTGATTACTGCAGAGGGACTCCTGCACTGTGACTCATGCAGACTTTCTTTTGAAGATGGACTCATTCAGACTGCCTCTTGCCAACTGACTCCCGCAAACTGACTCCTGCCAACTGTCTCCTATATATTGACACCTATAGGGGATGGACAAAATAATATGAACACGTGACATATACACAATAACTATTTATTAAGAAGGTGTTGGAACACCATTTGCTTTTAGGAAAGCTGCAATTCTGGGCTGAATAGATTCGTAGAGTGTCTGAATAGTTTCCAACAGAATGTTTTCCCATTCTTGTACCAAAACATCCACCAATTGTTTCAATGATGTTGGAGATTGAAATCTGCTCCTCACTCTCTGCTCTAAAACTCCCCATAATGGTTCTATTATGTTGAGGTCTGGCCAGGGAATATGTTTGATGATATTCTGATGCTCCTCAAACCAAGACTGAACCTTTTTGGCTGTGTGTATGGGCGCATTATCATCTTGTAATATGGCAGTGTTTGGCAGAAATATTCCAGTCATAGTAAGAACTTCATCATTGAGGATGTCGAGATATTCATTCGCAGTAATCTGGCCAGTATGAGAGGACCAGCTGAATACCACGTTATAGCCGCCCAAATCATAACGGAACCTCCCCCATGCTTGACTGTAGGAAGCAGGCATTCTGGATCATAGGCTTCTTTTGGGGTTCTCCATACATAAACACGGCCCTTTTTTAGGAAACAATGTAAACGATGATTCATCGGACCATGCCACATTCTTCCAATCATTAAGTGTCTAGGTTTTATGATCGTTGCACCACTTCTTTCGCAGCTTAGCATTGGCTTCCGTTATAAAAAGTTTCGCAATTGCAGCCCTTCCATGAATGTTAGCTTTGTGGAGCTTCCGCCGTACTGTTTTTGTCGAAACAGTATTACTCAAGTGAGTGTTGATTTCTGATGTCACTTTTGCCACTGTAGTTTTATGTTTCTGGCCACAATTATTTTTAAAGTTCGTCGGTCTCTGCCAGTTAACTTTGTTTTTCGCCCACTATTCCTCTTCGCCAATGATGTTTTACCAGGATTTGTGTAAGCTGTCATTACCATGGATACTGTCGCTCGTGGAACGTTAAACAGTTAAGCTGTTTTCGTCACAGACGCACCCGCTAACCGAGAACCAACGATTTGCTCTCTTACGAAGTCTGAGAGATTTTAGTCATTTCACCGATCGCTTGTTTTAACCGTCGCGGAACAAAGCGTTTAATACACTGAAATATAACCTACAAGACTTGGCAAGTAAACTGTGCAATACTAACGTGTCGCATTATTTACACGGAAGCAGTGTTGCCAACATGCAACAAAATGTACTATATTGCATGGTGTTAATATTATTTTGTCTATCCCTGTGCATACTTACTCCTGCATATTGATTTATGCAAATCACTTCATGCATTAATTGCCTGCAGACTGAACTCTGCTGATGGATTCCTGCAGACTTACTCCTGCAGTCTGACACATGAAGACCTAATCGAGCAGAATGGTTCATGCACAGTGTCTCCTGCTGACCAACACCTGCGCACAGAATACTGCCAACTAACTCCTGACCATCTGACTCATACTGACTGACTCATAACAACAGACCCCAGCTGACTGACAGCTGCAGATTTACTTAAGCAGGCTGACTCTTCCATACTGATAACTCCAGTCTATCTCCTGCTGTCTGACTCCGTCTGTACAGCTTGTAATGACACAATATTATTAATTATCGGAATACGCGGTTCATTTGCAGGGCTCTTCGTAATCGTTTATCGGGATTGAAAGTTATAGCCGTGGTGTAATGTTTATCGGGCATCGGGTTGCGGTTTCAGAAATCTGAGTTTTTATTACCGTCAGCATTAGTATAATATAAACTTTTTTGACTGCGTCAACAGTTTTTGTTCTCGAAGTATTGGATTATCTTTTACCAATGTCGCAGTTTAGAGGGAAACGCAGTTCGATATGGCGTGGCGACACACCATGCCCTTATTTGGTTACAGTTGGTGGCAACCTGTGGTAAGGAGTGGGGACAACCACGAGAGAGAAAAAACCTGGACGAATACCGTCCGCTAGAAATGTAAGAATAATAGTGAAGGAAGACGCATCGGGCGTGATGAATATCGCCCACACCGGCAGGCACCCGCGACTGCAAAATATTTTAACTTCATTCTTTTTCAGCATATACTAACTTCTCCGAAATTATTTCCACAGGTGTGGAAGGTCAATAGGGATCCAGGAGGGAACTATGTCCCTCCTGCCTTCGTAACTTCTTCTTGCGATGCAAGTTTTCAAGATGTGGATAATCAATAAACGACTGTGGCGCTGATCTTTGCTTGTTTTGGAAACCTGTTCGTACTCGGCCTACCTAAAGATTGTATGTGAACTGTTTCAATTAATTGATAAATAATAGTATAGAACAAAGAAACCAGAATTTGACTTTATTTGTTTGGCGCCTCTACAGTTTCATGTTGCTACCAACTGAGATAACCGAGTTGTTTTATTTCTATTCCTGAATACATTACGTAAAAAGATTACAAATATGGCAGCCCTAATGCGAGGCTGCAATATTACAAGCTCATAAACACAGCTTCGTTCCGATTGACATATGGAGATTGATTACTGCTCTCTGAAGGCTGAGCTTTATCTCCTGAAGACTGACTACAGCAGACTGGCACCTGTAGAATATCTACAGCCCACTGCTGACTATTCAGAATAACTCCTATAGAATGACTCCTGCAGACTGATTACTATTGGACATCTCATGCAGAATGATTCCTGCCGACAGGCTCCTGCTGACTGACTTCTGCTGACAGACTACTGGTCACTGACTCTTGCTAGACTCCTGCCTACGCCTACAGATAACTGACTCCTGGAGGCTGAACCCTTCCGACTGATTATTGCAGTATCACTAATGCTGACTGACTCATGGAGACTGACTCCTATAGACTGACCCCTCCCAACAGACTCCTGCAGATTGATTCCTACAGACTAATCCATGCAGAGTGATTCCTTTAAACTGACTTCGGAAACTGAATCCTGGCGACAGACTCCTGCGTACTGATTCCTGCATACAGACTTCTGCCGGAGGGCTCCTACAGTCGGTTTCCCGCAGACAGGCTCGTGCAGGCAGACTCCTCCAGAAACACTCCTTCAGGAAGTCTTATGATACCTGGCTCCTGTCTACTGACACTTGCAGACTGACTCTTGCATAGTGACTGTTTTAGATTAATTCCGGCGCTCGTACTCCTGTATACCAGCACACATAGACATACTCCTTCCGACTGTCACATGAAGACTATCTCCTACCGACTGACTCCCAAAAACTTCCACCTGCCGACTTATTCTTCCAGATTGTCTGCTGCAGACTGACTCCTGAAGACTCATGCCTGCCGACTGACCTCTGTATACTGACTACTGCCGAATGAATACTACCAACTGCCTCCCCCCAACAGTTACCTGCAGTGTGATAACTGCCGAGTGACTCCTATAGACTGACTCGCTGTTACTGACTTCTGCAGACTTACTCCAGCTGGATGAATTCTGCTGACATACTATACCAGACTGACACATGCAGATCGACCTCCGCAGACTGAATCCTCAAGACTTACTCCTACATACTAACAACTGCAGATGGACTCCGGCAGTCGTACTCATGGTGTATGAGAATTGCAGACCAGCTAATGCAGACTGAATCTTGCTGAATAGTGACTCCTGCAGACTGACTCATGTGGACTGATTCCTGCAAACTGACTACAGACAACTGACTCCTGCAGAATAACTCCTGCCGACTGACTTCTGTAGACTGATTACAGTCAACTGACTTTTGGAGCATTACTTGCAGAAATACTCCTGCTAACTGTCTATGCAAAATTACTTCTGAAAACTTACTCCTGGTGACTAAGACCTGCTTGCTGACCCCTGGTCTCTGATTAATGCCGACAGAGTCCTGCCTACGGCATCCAGAACACTGATCCTTCTGGCTGACTCCACCAAACTGACCCCTGCCAACTTAATCCTGTAGATTTTCCCTTGCAGATTAACATTTGCAAACTGTTTCCTTCATTAATACTCCCTATAACTGACTCCTTATAGTTGACTCCTGATAACTGACTCCTGCATTCTGAAACATGTTGAATAATCCTGCCGACTGACTCATGCAGACTGACTTATGCTGAATGACTCATTGAAAGTGAATACAGCAGAATTATTCTTGTAGGATGACTCCTGCCGACTAACTCCTACAGACTGAAGCTTGCCGACTTACTGCTGCCCATCTGAATCCTGCCTACGGAATCCTGTAGACTTTCTTTAGCAATCTTACTATTTCATACTGACTCCTTCAAACTTACTCATGTAGTCTGACTCGTGATGAACAGCTCATGTATACAGACTCGACACGAGTGAAACCTACAAAATGATTCCTGCCGACTGACTCCTGTCCTTTGACACCTGCAGACTGACTACAAATGACTGACTCCTGCAGACTCACTCGTTCAGAATGACTTTTGGCGACAGACACCAGCAGACTGATTTATGCTGACTGATGCCTGCCTACTAACTCCTGCCAAATGACTCTATCAGACAGACTCCTGCAGATTGACACCTTTCATTTGACTCGTACAGACTGACAACTACTGACTGACTTCTGGTGACTGATTCTTTCAGCCTACTCCAGACATACGCTCCTTTTTGAATCCTGCACATTAACTCCTGCCGAATGAATCCTGCAGACTGAATCCTGAAAACTGACATCGTAAGACAGATCCTTCCGATTGACTCCTGACCTACTATCTCCAAATGACCGACTACTGTAGATGGAGTACTTTCAACTGTCTACTTCAGACTGACTCTGGGCAACTGACTCCTACCTAGTGACTCCTGCCTTCAGACTCCTGCAGACTGACTCCTGGTGACTGTTTCATCCAGCCTTCTTTAGGCTTACTTCTGCTCTCTGACTCTTGCAGGAATAATCCTGCTATTAAATTATGCCATTTGAGTGCTGGAAAATGACTCATGCAAACTGACTCAAGCAGACATAGTGCTGCCGACTGACTCTTTCAGACTATCTCCAGTAATATCACTAATGTTGACACACTCCTACATACTATTTCTTGCAGAATGACTCCTGCCGACTAACTCCTGCAAAATACATCCTGCCGACTGACTCCTGCCAAATATATCCTGCCGACTGACTCCTGCCGACAGAATACTCCTGACTGAATCCTGCCAATTGAAACCTTCTAACTGACTCTGCAAGACTTACTTCTTCACACTGACTCCCACAGATTAACTCCTGCTAACAATCTACTGTCGTTTGAATCCTGCAAACTGACCTCTGCCTACTGACTCTTGTCGTCTTTATACTCACTACTGCAGATGGACTCCTGCATAATGGTTAATGCAGACCGACTCATGCCCTTGTGAAACCTTCCGAATGACGACAGCCTAATGACTTCTGCCTATTAACACCTGCAGACTGTCTTATGTCGATTGAAAGCTGCTGACTGACTTCTGGTCTCTGAATCCTGGTGTTTGTCTCATGTAGACTGACTCCTGCCTAATGCCTTAGGATGAATGATTCCTGTAGACTTGATCCGGCAGACATTCTCCTTATGTCTGCCTAGTGCCGATTTATTATTGCCGACAGACTCTTGCGGACTGAATCTTACCGAAGAGTTCCTGTAAACTGAATCCTACAGACTCACTCCTTCAGACTGATTCCTGCAGACTTACTCATGTTGTCTGACTCCTGCCAGCTGAGACCTACTGACTGACACAATGAGAGGGATTCCTGCATAATGACTCCTGCAGACTGACTCCTGCAGTTTGACTTATACAGACTGACTCCTGCCAATTGACATCTGCAGGCTGACTCCTAATATACTACCTCCAGCACTCTGACTCCTTCAGACTGACTCAAAATGAGTACAATTTCCTGACTGACACCTCGTGACTCACTCATGCAGAGTTACTCCTGCCAACAGGCTCCAGAATACAAACTCCTTCATACAAACTCCTTCAGATAGACTCCAGCAGTGTGATTCCCGCAGATATTCTCCTGCTGTGAGACTGCTGCAGACCAATACCTACCGAAAGTATCCTACAGACTAATTCCTGAAAAATGTCTCCTACTAACTGATTCCTGTAGTCTGACTCCTACAAACTGACACCTGCCGACTTACTGGCGCCTATTTTTTCTTGTGGATGGACTACCCATGCTGTTTCCTGCTGACTGCTGCATACTGACTCCTGCTGTAGGACTGGTGCAGTCTGAATCATTTAGACTAACTCCTACAGACTGGCTCATGGAGACTGACACCTTCTGACTGACTCCTGTCGAATGACTCCTGTCGACTAACTCACACCTTCTGTGGACTGAATCCTGCAGTCTGACTACAGCCAACTCTCTTGCTAGACAACACCTGCCGACAGTCTCCTGCAGTCTAATCTCTGCCATGACACTCCCGTGGACTTAAAAGTGGTTACTTACTCCTGTAGAATGACTCAAGCAGGATGAATGCTGCAGACTAATATCTGCCGACTTCATCCTGGAGAATATCTCCTGCTGACTGATTCTTGAAGTCTGACTCATGCAGGCAGACTCCTTCAGATTGACTCATCGTAATTGACTTCTGTAAACAGAAATATTCTGCCAGAACTCTGCAGAATGTTACTTGCAGACTGTGTCTTGCCGACAGACTCTTGCAGAATGAATCATTTCGAATGAATTATAGACACTGAATACTGCAGACTGGCTGAGATATTCTGACTCCTGCAATCTGACTCATTGCGAAACTCTCATGTAGATTAACTCCTACAGACTGACAAATGCAGATTGATTCCTGCAAAATTTCTCATGTAGTCTGAACCCTGCGAACTGATACCTTCTAATAGACACCTGCAGACGGTTTCCTGCACATGGACTCCTGCAGTCTTACACATAGAGACTGAATTAAACAGACTGGCTAATGAAGAATGGTTCCTGATGACTGACTCCTACCATTTGACTTCTGCCTAATTACTCTATCAGTCTGACCCCTGCAAACTGACTCCTTTACACATACTCCTGCTGTTTGACATTTGCCATCTTACTCCTTTTGTTTGACATTTTCCATCTTTCTCATGCCGAATGACTCCTGCACACTGACTAATGCAGGCTTACTTCTACAGACTAACTTATTCCAGCTAACTTCTGCCTACAAACCCCAACCTACAGATTACTGCCTTCATACTCCAGGTGCCAAAATCCTGCAGACTGTCTCCCAATGATGGACTCCTGCAGGGTAACTCCTACCTTCTGACTCCTGCCAAATGCCTCCTTCCATCTGAAACCCCAGACTGACTCATGCAGACTGACACCTGCCAACTTCATCCCGGAGAGTGATTCCTGCTGACTGACTCTGGAAGTCTGACTCCTGCAGACCAAATCCTTCAGCTGGTCTCCTGGCAATTGACTTTTGCAGACTGACACCTTAAGCTAGAAATATGCAGACTGACACCTGCACACTGACTCCATCCAACTTACTCTTGCAGATTGCCATATATAGAATGATTCATGGAGACTGAATACAGTAGACTAGCTCATACAAACTGACTCCTGCAGACTGACTTCTTCTTTCAATTTTCTCTAAATTGAATCATATAAACTGACTCATGCAGACTGATTCCCTCCGATATTTCCCTTTACATTTGCATATACAGACTGAATTCTGCAGACATATTCCTGTAAAAATTCTCATGCAGAATGGATCCTGCAGACTGACCACTGATGATGGACTCCTGCAGGAGGACACCTGCAGATGGACTCCTACAGTCTGAAAAATGGAGTCTGAAGCCAACAGAATGGCTCATTCAGAATGACTGCTACCGACTCTCTCCTGCCTACTCAATCTTGCAGAGAGCCTCCTGTCCATCTGACTCCTGTCGACAGACCCCTGAGAGACTTAATCAAGCAGATATACTTTAGCAGTCTGATTCTTTCATAATGAATCTTTGAAAATAACTCCTGTAGTCTTGCACCTGCTGAATAGCTCATGTAGAAATACTCGACCCTACTGACACCTGCAGAATGATTCCTACCGAAAATATCCTGCGCACTGACACCTGCAGATAGGCTACAGCTGACTGTCTATGGCAGATTGACATATCTGACCTACACATGCCTGATGTCTCCTGATAATGGACTCAATCAGACTGCATCCTACAAACTGACATTTGCAGTCTGATTCCCTCTGTTTATCTCCTGCAGACTGACTTTAGCTAACTTACTCTTGGTGACCGTCTCCTACAGCCTCCTGCAGACTTACTGCTGCTCTCTGACTACTGCAGACTTACTCCTGCTCTCTGACTACTGCAGATTTACTTTTGCAACCTTATTTATACGACAACCAGATTTCTACCCACTGAATCCTGCAGAGAGACTCCTTCAGACTGATTCCTGAAAAATTACTAATGCAGTCAGATTCCTGCAGATGGACACCTGCTTATGTAACCATGCAGGCTGACTCCTGCAGGGTGACATGTGCAGATAAACACCTGCAGAATGAATTCAGCAAACTGAATCCTGCATACTGATGTTTGCAGACCTACTCCTGCTGGCTGTCTTGTGCAGAATTACTCCTGCTGACTGAAATCTGCTGGCTGTCTCCTGGTGAATGAATAATGCCATTTGACTCCCACCTTCTGCCTCCAGATGTCAGATTCCTGGAGAATGACTTCTGCAGATTGACTCCTTCCGACTTCTCCTGTAAATTGACTGCTACAGACTGACTCCTACATTCCGATTCCTGCAGACTTACTCATGCTGCCTGACTCCTGCAGACAGACACCTGCAGGCTGACTTCTGGAGACAGACTCCTGCTGACTGACTGTGGCAGACTGGATCCTGCAGAATTTCTCGAGCTGTCTGACTCGTGCAGACTGACTCCAGCCGACTGACTCTTCCAGCCTGGATCCTTCAGACAGGCTCCTTTTAACTGAGCCCTGCCTATTGATCCCTGCACACTGACTCATAAATAATGTCTCCTGCAGATTAACACAAACTAACAGACTTCTGCAGACTGACACATCCATACTGAATCCTACCGACTGACTCCTACCAACTGCCTCCAGATGACGGACTACTGGAGACTGAGTCCTGCCGACTTACTCCTGAAGACTGACTTCTGCCGATGAAACCTGTAAATCTACTCCTATAGACTGACTCTTGCAGACTTACTCTGCAGACAGACTTCGACTGACTGACTCCTGGTGACTGACTCCTGCTGCCTAATGCAGACTTACTCCTCTCTGACCCATGCCGATTTACTCCTGCAGATTTACTCCTGCTGACAGACATATGCCTATTAAATTATGCGGACTTACTGCGGCTGGCTGACAGTTGCAGTATGACTATTGCCAACTGAGACTTAAAAGCTCATTCATGCAGACTAACTCCTGCAGACTGACTCCTGTAGACTTACTCCTGTAGACTGACTCCTATAGATTAACTGCTGCAGTCTGACACCTATTGAATATCTCATGTAGACAGACTCCCTTCTAGTGAACCCTGGAGAAAGTTTCCTGCCGACTCAGTCCTGCTTACTGACTCATGCAGTCTAAATACAGGCGACTGCAGACTGATTCTTAACCCATAACTAAGCATACTGACACCTGCAGACTGACCCAAATGCTGAATGTATCATGGGAACTGAATACAGTAGACTGGCTCATACAGAATGACACTTGATGACTGACTCCTGCAGACCATCTCCTGCAGGGAGTCTCATTTATATTGATTCCAACATGCTCACTTACAGACTGATTCCTGCAAATTTACTCATGTTGTCTGACTCCTGCAAACTGACACTGGCTGATGGACTCCTGCATGCTGACTTTTACAGATGGACACCTGCAGTCAGAAACATGAATACCGAATCCATCAGACTGGCTCATGCAGAATGACTCATGCCAACTGACTCCTCTCGACTATATTTTGTCGACTGAATCCTGCCTGTCTGACTCCTGTCGACAGGCCTCTGCTGACTGACTCCTGTAGACATACTTAACAAGTCTGAATCTTTAATACTGACTCCTTCAGAGTAACTTATGTAGTATGACTCCTGCTTAATAGCACACATAGACAGACTCGACTGGAGTGACACCTGCAGAATGATTACTGCCAACTGACTACTGCGAATAAACATCTGCAGAATAACTATTTCTGAATGAAATCTGTCTACTCACTCATGCCGACTGAATCTTGTCTACTGACTACAGTTGACAGACTCCTAGAGACTGAATCCTGCTGACTGACTCCTGCCGACTGACTCCTTCCAACTGATTTCCGCCCTCTTACTGCAGATATCTCACACCTGGAGACTGACTCCTTCCGACTAACTGCTGCATTAAGACACCTAGAGAGATGGACTCCTTCCTACTGACTCTTGCCAACAGAATCCTGCAGACTGACTAATGCAGAATGGCTCATGAAGACTATAAAATGAGAACACACTTCTGCTGACCAACACATCCCTACTGACTCCTGCAAGCTGACTCCTGCAAGCTGACTCCTGCAGACTGACTCCTGCCCAATTATTTCAGCATACTGATTCCTGGAGACTAAATAATACTGATTGTCTACAGCATAATAAATCCTGCCGACTGACTCCTACATACTTACACCTGATGATAGACAACTACAGTATGACTAAATCTACCTCGCTTCCGCATACTTTCTTCTACTGATGGACTACTGCAAGATTAATCCTGCATTCTGACTCCTCCAGTTTGACTCCTGCGATATGACTTTAGCCGACTGAGAACTACCAAATCACTCCTGCCGACTGCATCCTACAGACCAACTTTTGCTGACTGACTCCTGCAGAATGACCCCTGCTGTGTGATTCCTGCAGACTGACTCCTGCGTAGTGAATCCTGTATATTGACCTCTGCAGAATAATTTCATGCAGTCTGACTCATTAAGCATGAATTATTAAGAATGTGTTTTGCATACAGGATCCTGCAGAATGATTATAGCCGACAGTCTCTTGTTCTCTTACACACTGACTATTGCAGAGTGACTCCTTCAGACTGGCTACTGCTGACTGACTCCCACAAAATGACTGCTGCAAAATTAATCCTACAGATTTACCCCTTCTGAATGATCTCTGCTGACTGACACCTGCTGACATAATCCTTCCGACTGACTCCTGCTAAGAGATACCTTCATACTGACTCCTGCTAAGTGACACCTGCATGCTGACTCCTATAGACTGACACCTACAGAATGTCACCTGCCAACCGATTCCTGTCTACTCTCATATGTGGCCAAACTACTGCATGCCGATGCCTGCCATCTGGCTGCTGCATACTGATTCCTTCACATAAACTTATGCAGTCTGAATCATGCAGACATACTTATACAGACTGGCTGATGAAGACTGACTCCTTCCACTGACTACCACGGACTAACTACTGTCAACTGACTACTGCGACTGACTAATGCATTTTGGCTCCTGTCGAATGACTCCTGCAGACTAACCACAGATAACTGACTCATTCCGAACAACATTTGCCGACAGTCTCTTGATGACTGACACTTACCAACTGACACATGGTGACAGACTCTATCAGACTGATTCCTGCAAACTGAATCCTCTATACTGACTTCTGCAGATGGACTCCTGTCGACATTCTACTGCAAATTGACTCTGACATAGTGACTCCTGCATACTGATTCCAGCAAAGTTACTCATGTAGTCTGACTTTACAGACAGACCACTTTTGATCGACATCTGCAGGTTGACTCCTGCACATGGTATACTGCAGTCTGACAAATGATAATTTTATCCTACATAATGGCTCCAGCAGGATGACTCCTGTCTACAGACTGCTGCAAACTGAACTCTGTTGACTAACTTATGGTGAATGATTAATACAGACATAGTCCTGCTCTTTGAGTCTGCAGATTTACTTCTGTTACAGAATCCTGGCGATTTACTTTTCCAAACTGACTCATGATTTTAACTCCTGCAAACTGACTACAGACATCTAACACCTCCAGACTAGCTCATAAAACTAACTCCTGCCAACAGGTTCCTTCAGACAAAATCCTGCTGACTCACACATTCTGACTCCTGTTGTCTGTCATGTGCAGATTGACTACAGCCAACTGACTCTTGCCGAATAACTGCTGACAACTGAACCCTACAGAATACTCGTGCAGACTGAGTCCTGCTGACTGACTCTTGCAGACTCACTGCTACACACTAACTGCTGCCGACTGACTCCTGCCTTTTGTCTGCTGGGTACAAACACCTGCAGACTCCTGCAAAATGACTCCCGCTGAATGACTACTTCCAGACCTCTTAAAATTTGCGCATGATTACTGACTCCTACTGACTGACACCTGCACACTTACACCTTCACACTGACAATGCTAACAGTCTCCTGTAGATACATTCCTGCCTACTAACTCCTGCATACTGATTGCTACAAAATTACTCATACTGTCTGACTCTTGCAATCTGACCCCTGTTGATGGATTCCTGCAAGCTGATTCCTGCACATGGACTCCTGCAGCCTGCCTTACTCATTAAGATTTAAGAGATCAGAAAAGCTAATTTATGATGTCTCCTGCAGACGATGTCTTGCGGACATTTCTTGCCGACTGATTTCTGTCTATCTGACTTCTGCCAACTGACACACATACATCAGACTCATGGCGACTAACCTCTGCCAGCTGACCACTGCAGAATTACATTAGCACACTGACTCTTGCGTACTGACACCTTTGGACTCTCTCATGCAGTAAGATTCCTGCTGAATAGTTCATGTACACAGATTATATTCGATGGACACATGCAGACGGATTCCATCCCACTGACACTTGTTTACCGACCCTTGAGATTGACTCTTGCATAACGTCTTCTTCAGATTAACTCCTTTACTTTAAATTCTTTAGACTGCTACATTTTGACTTACTCTTTCCAACTGTCACCTGCTGACTGACTCCTACCGACTGACTCTCACTGCCTTCCTCCTGCCGATAGATTCCTGCCGACTAACTTCTACAGACTGACTCCTATAGAATGTTGCCTGCAGACTACTTCCTGCAGTCTCACTCCTGCTGAATATCTCATGTACAGACACGATCCGAGTGACGCCCAGAGAATGTTTCCTGAATAATGAATCTACACACTGACACCCGCATACCGATAGCATTATGACTCTGGTAAAATGGCTCCTTCCTACAGTTTCCTGCAGACTAACTCATGCCATCTGTCTTTTGTTTACTGACTCCTGGTGACTGTCTCCTATAGTCACCTTGCAGAATTACTCCTATTATCTGACTCCTGCAGATTTTATCCTGCTCTTTGTCTCCTGTAGATTTACTCCTACTCTCTGATTCCTGGAGATTTACTCCTGTCACTGAATATTATTGACTGATTATGTTGTCTTGTGCAGATGGGCTCCTACAGATGGAGACTGACACCTTCGTACTGACACCTGTCTACTGACTCCTTCCAACAAACTTGTTGAGACTGAATCTTGCAAACTGACTCATGCATACTGACTCCTGCTGACTGACTCCTGCAGATTGACTACAGCTAACTGACATCAGCAGTCTGTCTCATGCATACTAAGAATAGCTGAGTGACTGCTACAGAATGACTCCTGATAACAGACTCCTACAGTCTGACACCTGTCTACTCTCGCCTGTGGACTGACTACTGCCTGCTGATTCCTGCCCACTGACTGCTGCATACTGACTCTTGAAGCCTTACATCTGCTAAATAGCTAATGTAGGCCGACTGAACCCGATTGACACCAGCAGAATGATACCTGCCGACTGACTCCTATGTGATGACTCATTTTACTGACTACAACAGATTAACTCCTGTGGAATGACCCCTGCAAAATATTCCAGTAGGGTGACTTACACAAACTGACTCCTGCTAGATGCCCTTTGCAGAATCATACATGCCAACTGACTCCTGCTGAATGATCTCTGCTTGCTAACTCATGGTATCTGACTCATGCTAACTGACTCTTGCCTTCTGCCTCTAGATGACTGACTCTCAGAGTCAGACTACTGCCGACTTAATCCAGCAGACTGACTCCTGCTGACTGGCTCATGTATATTGACTCCTACAGACTGACTCTTTCAGACTGATTCCTGCAGTCTGACTTGACTCAGGCTGTCTGACTTCTGCAGACTAACTCGCGCCCACCTACTCATGCAGACTGGCTCCTTCAGACAGACTCCTTCCGACTGACTCCAGCCTACTGACACCTGTAGACTGACTCATGAAGAATGGCCCCTGGAGACTGACATCTGCCTTCTTACTTCTGCCGAATGACTACTGCCTACTGTCTACAGATGACTGAATCCTGAAACTGACTCCTGCAGACTGACTCCTGCCTTTTGTCTGCTCTAAAATTTATCTTACAGACTGTCTTCTTTAGATTGACTCGTGCTGTCTTACTATGGAAAAATAGACTCCTGCTTACTGTCTCCTGTAAATTAACTCCTATAGACTAACTCTTGAAGACAGACTCTTGAAAACTGAATTCTTCTGACTGACTCCAGGTGACTGACTCCTGCAGCCACCCGCCGATTTTCTCCTGATCACTGACTCCTGCAGATATACTTATGCCGACCGACTCCTACCTACTGAATCTTGCAGACTGACTACTGGATTGATTCCTGCTGACTAACACCTGCAGTAATTCTATTGTCGGCTGATTCCTGCAGTATTACTCATGCAGACTCACTCCTGCAGACTAGTTAATGCAGACTGACTTCTGCCAACAGACTCCTGCTGACTGATACTTAAAAATGTTTCGCCTGTCATGTGATTACTGTAAACTGACTCCTATTGACTGAATTTTTCGACTGACACATACAGTATGACTTCTACCGACTGACTCTTGCCGAATGACTCCTACATCCGAGCTCCAGGAGATGGACTCCTGCTGTCTGATACCTGCAGAGTGACTCTTGCAGACCGGCTCATGTAGACTGACTCCTGCAGGTTGATACCTGCAATCAGACTTTTGTAGACTAATGCCTGCAGATTTGCTCATGCAGTCTGACTCCTTCTAATTGGCTCCTTCTAACTGACTCATGCCTACTGACTTCAGCCTAATGACTCTATCACACTGACTCATGCATACTGACTCCTAGATACTAACTCCTTTCGAGTTCTGCCTACTAACTACAGCCGAATAATTCCTGAAGAACATCTCCTGCCGACTGACCCCTAGATACTGACTCATCAAGGTGTACTATGCCAGTCTTGACTAATGCTACCTGGATCCTGCAGACTGACTCTTGCTGATGAAATCATGCATATCTAACTACTACATTTTGACTTTAGCAGAACATCTGCTGCCAAATTACTTCTGCCGACTGGCTGATGCAGTTTCCTCTGCCGAGTGACCACTGTAGACTGACTCCTGCCTACTAACTCCTTCATTCTCGATCCTGCAGTCTGACTTAAGCAGACTCTCTTTTGCAGATTGGACTCTATAGACTGACTCCTGCTGCCTAGCACACACAGAATGACTCATACTGGCTGACTCCTGCAGACTGAACACTGATGACTGATTTATGGTGATTGACTCATGCTAAATGACTACAGGCTAATTTATCCTGCCAACTGACACCTGAAACTTACTCCTGTCGAATGGTTCTTTAGATTGACTATTACTGACTAACCCCTCCAGACTGACTCCTGCAGAATTACTCATGAGGTCTGACTCTGGCAGAATGCAGAATGACTCCTGCAGACTCACTCATGCTGGTGGACTTTTTCAGGCTGACTCCAAATGTCTGACTCCAGTAACTTATTCCTGCCATATTATTCCTGCTAACTGAACCTGCAGACTGACTCCAGCAGACTCACTCTTGCAGATTAACAATTGCAGACAGACTCCTCCAGAAAGTATCTTGATGACCTACACCTGCAGACCAACACATGACGATTGCATTCTGAAGAATGGCATCTGATGACAAACACTTGAAGTCTGACCACTGCAGACTGATTACTTCAGATTGCCTCCTGGTAATTGACTCCAGCAGACTAAATCTTTCTGCCAGAATTCTGCAGACTGTCACATGTAGGCTGAGTCTTGTCGAATGACTCTTGCACACTGATATATTCCCAATGACTTATGGAAACTGAAGGAGCAGATATGTTCAAACATACTAACTTTTGCTATCTAATTCCTGGTGAAAATCTTATGTAGATTTACTCCTTCTTACTGACTCCAAAAAACTGGCTCCTGCAAAAATACTCATGCAGATGGACTCCTGCAGACTAACCACTACAGACTGAATCATTAGGCCAACACTCGGCATACTGATACCTGCAGACTGACTTCTGCAAACTGAATCCTGCAAGCTAACTCATTCTGAGACTCCTACAGGCTGACTACTGCTAACTGACTCCTGGTGACTGTCACCTGCAGACTCCTGCAGACTTACTCCTCTCTGACTCCTACAGTTCTACTCCTGCTCTCTGACTCCTGCAGAATTACTCCTGCCAAATTACTCCTGCTGAATTACTCCTACTGCATGTCTCCTGCATAGGGTCTCATGCAGAACGACTCCTGCAGGCATAATGCTGCAAAATTACTATTACATACTGTCTCCTTCCACCAGAACTCTGCAGACTGACACCAGCATAACGAAACCTGCAGTATGACTCCTGCAAAATTACTCCTGCATATTGAATTCTGTAGAATTAATTCTGCTCGCTGACTCCTGATGACTGACTCACACAGACTGAATCCTGCTTACTGCCTCCAGATGACTGACTCCAGGAGAACGACTCCTGCCGACTGACACATGCAGGCTGACTTTTGCAGCCTGACTCCTACCAACTTACAACTGCATATTGACTGCTTCAGCAGACTCGTTCTTACTGACTCCTGCCTAATGACTCAAGATGACTGACTCCTGGAGACTAACTCCTGCCGAATGATTCGAGCTGTTTGACACTTGCATTTTTACTCTTGCTTACTGACTCCTGCATACCTACTTCTGTAGATGGACTCCTGCAAGCTGACTCTTGCAGATATGCTCATGCAGACTCACTTCTGCTGTATGACACCTGTCTACTTACCCTCGCAGTCTGTCTTGCATAATGAATCCTTCCATTCAACTCCTGCACTCTTACTTCTGCAAAATGGCATATTTTGACCTATTCCTTTCGACTATTACCTACAGAATGACCAATAACTTATGACTCCCACCATCTGCTACATGAAGACAGATTTCTGCCGATTGTCTGCTACAGACTGACTACTGCCGAATGACTCCAGCCATTTGTCACCTGCACTCTATCTTGCAAACATACTGATACAGATGGACTCCAGCAGCTTGTCTCCTTTAGAAGGTCTAATTCAGACCGACTTCTGCAGGCAGAATCCATTCGAGTGACTTCTACAGAATGACTCCTGTCTACTAACTATTACATACTGACTCCAGACGACTGACATGTAATTTATGACTCCTACTGAATGAATCCTGTAGATTGACTCCTGCAGACAGACTCGTGACTACTGGGTGCTGCAGATGGAGTTGTGTGCCAGTTTTGTTGGCACTTGTTTCATGCAATTGTAATTCCATTAATTTTCATACACATTTAATTGGTACTATGCCAAATAACTTTTTTTTTTTGCTATTGGACCATGAGATAGTTATAATTAAATACTTTGTTTGTTCAATACAAAGTTGTAAAACTAATTATATTATCCGAATTATTTTATTGTTTATACAATGGAGAGCCAAAAAAACAGGTATATGCGTGCGTATGCAAATAACAGACTTAAGGAACCAATCAGACTAACAAGATGAGGTCGGCAGCTCCTATATGAGTCAACAATCGTCTGGCAAAGTTTCTAGATCGGTTACTGCTGCTACAGTGGCAGGTTATCAAGATTTAAGTGAGTTTAAACGCGGTGTTATAGTCGACGCACGAGAGTTGGGACATAACATCTCCGAGATAGCGATATAATTTGGATTTTCGCTTACGACCATTTCACGAGTGTACCATGAATATCGGGAATCTGGTTAAACATCAAATCTTCGACATCTTTGCAGCCGGAAAAAGGCCGTGAACGAACGGGACAAACGACGACTGAAGAGAATCATTAAACGTGACAGACGTGCAACACTTTCTCAAATTGGCGCAGATTGCAATGCTGGGGCATCAACAAGTGCCAGCGTGTGAACTATCCAACGGACCATCATTGATATGGGCTTTCGGAGCCGAAGGCCCACTCGTCTACCGTTGTTGACTGCACGACACATAGCTTTACACCTCGCCTGGGCCCGCCAACACGGCCATTGCACTGTTGATGACTGGAAACACATTGCCTGGTCTGACCAGTCTCGTTTCCAGTTGTTTCGGGTGGATGGACGTGTACAGGCATGGAGACATCCACATGATTCCATGGACCCTACATGTAAACAGGGGACTGTTCACGCTGGTGGAGGCTCTCTCATGGTATGGGGCGTGTGCAGTTGGCGTGAAATGGGACCCCTGATACGTCTAGATACGACTCTGACAGGTAACAGATACATAAGCATCCTGTCCAATCACCTGCACCCATTCATGTCCACCTTTTGCATTCCGACGGACGTGGACAATTCCAGCAGGACAATGCGACATCCCACATGTTGAGAGTTGTTACTGAGTGGCTCTAGGATCATTATTCTGACTTTAGACACTTCCATTGGCCCCCTAAATCACCAGACATTCACATTTTTGACCATATCTGGAATGCCTTGCAACGTGCTGTTCAAAAGATATTTCCACCGCCTCGTACTCCTATGGATTTGTAGACTGCCCTACAGGATTCATGGTGTGAATTGCCTCCTGCATACCTTCTGACATTAGTCGAGTCCATGCCATGTCGTCTTGAAGCACTTCTGTGTGCTCGCGGGGTCCTTACACGATATAAGGCAGTTGTACCAGTTTTTTTTTTTGGCTTTTCAGTGTATATTTTACTAATATATTAATAAATTTTTGTTTAAAAAAATTTATTTCTGTTTATTAATTATTTACGTAATTATTATTGTGTTAATTCTTAATGTGAGTTAGTAAAGTAAAAAATGTGATTTGCGATTTATTTTATGTCGTTCTCGACTTTCGTGTTCTTTATCGATTAATCGCAAATTACCATGATGTCCGGAGCAAACCCTACTAATAGTTTTCCGTTCAGATTAAATCCTTCTTCGTAATCTCGACATTCAACATGTAGTCAGCTTACATTTTATCTTGTGGAATCTTTCGGCATCCTGGTGATGATGTAGTATTTTCATTCACCGTTTTGGGTAAGTCTGTTAGAGGAAATTTTCTGTCGTGATCGTATTTTGTGTGCACGATAATTTTTCAAGAATTTTTCAATTTTTGTTGCATAGCGGACCGACTCATGGCTTAACATCGTGACCAATCTTTTAAATATATTTGTTCATCTGTTGTATGCCAAAAGATATAAAAAAAATTATATAACTTATGTTACAAAGAATTATGTTTTTCTTGATCTACTTGCCCTATTATCGTCCATAGATTTAAAATTATTTTATAACTTTAATGTTGTGTAAAAAGAAAAATTAGTTACTAGATAAGAATACCTAATAACTTTATATATTCGCACCTTTTTTTTGTTATAAGTAAAACAGGAGCACATCCATTATTTATGTTTTTAGTAATAAAAATCTCTAATATTCATAAGAATCTAGACTCAACCTTCCATGTATGTGTCATCATTGTGTTATAACGAGAGTACTTATGGGTGCTCAAGTTCACGTCATGAACGTGCTACTTAGCATGAAGTAGAAGAGCATGGTTCCTGTTGTAGATTGGAGTTTGTTATTTATTTGCGCGTTCTTGTTGTGTGTGTCTCCTTGGGACTTAATAATGCAGATGGAGTTGGTGAGAGCTCTGTGCTTTTAAATTTAAAATAGGCTAAGAGTGTTTCTTTCGTGGTTTTTTGTGTATATTCTTGTATTCTGGTACATGACTTTTTATATTATGCTAGAACTCCTTTTAAAGGACAAATGTTCGTATGAGTGCACCATCGGAAGTGTAAAGGCACCTGATAACAAAGCAGCAGCATTTATAAGCAAGTTGCTTGCTGCTTTGAATAAAAATGTCCCTATTTTTTTAGAAATGTTACCAGAGATATATTTAGATGCAAATAATCGTACCTACATTTACTAGGATAATATCATTACAACGTATTTTGATAACCTTAGTGAAGATGATACATCTTAATCATGCTCCAGGGTAAATAACCGTTTAGCACACTTAAAAGGCATGCTTAAACTCTTTTAATCGAGCTTGGTGAGCATTTGTTAGATGCTCAAGTGAATCCCCCTCAGAGCATTATGGCTCCGACGCAATCCCTCTTTGAGGCTGTTTAAAATTTGTAACCACTCTCCATCATTGACCACAGTAACGATGAGGTCCCCTTCACCTCCATCGCCTCAGTCACCCAGAGTTTGCTAGTGTTAATGATTTCCAGCATCGCATCATGTTCCGGACACAACTTAACCCATTGCAGTTAACCTAGTTGGGAACCCACATATTTCCACCCTTCCCTCAACTTACATTCAATCCACTGCCATCCACACCACAGTATCTGTTCAAACCTCATACTCATTCCATCCGACCACTGCTTTTAGTACACCTGTGGACATGTCTTTTACACCCTCTCACATGTATTCATCTGTGTGTGTTATAGATGCTTTTGCGGAATTTTTTTTTTGGGTTTTTTTATTAAACACAATTCTTTACTACATGATATTGTTCCATCTTTAACGTTTTATACAGCGTATCGCAAGAGAGCGAGCTAGCAGCAAACCTTTTTCCGACTTGATTCACAATTATAGTCACTGCATATTCCTTATGTTACTTTACGCAACAAAATATATACTTAAACCTGGCCAGAGAACATAGCTATGAATTAAAGAAAAACAGACATAAATTGGAAACGTGGTTCTTGAGTGATAAGTGCACTAACAGACAGACAGACAGACAGAGAGACATTGAGTTTTATAATATGTACATATTACAAACCAATAACCAGTTTTTGTGTTCCTTGGAACCTGTATCAATTTACTCACGTGGCGTTTGGCTTGGCTACCGGTGCTCAGTTACGTATCAGGTTTTTAGATATGATTTTCAATGATAGTGTTAAATTCAAGTTTTTCTATAACTGTCTAGATGCTCTTGTTATTTATTCCGAGAGAATTGAACAACACTTTTATCACCTAAAATAAGTACTTTCTCTTTTGGAAAAGGCAGGTCTCACTGTTAACCCTTCTAAAGTTAGATTTGCAGTTCAAGAAATTTCATTTTTGCGACACAGAATTTCTTCCAGTGGAATTTCTATTGATGTTGAGACGAGTAGGTGCGTTAGAGATATTCCATCACCATGTGATGTGAAAAGTATTGCAATGTTTATTGGATTGATAAAATGCTATGGAAAATTTAATACGAGCTTAGCTGAAAAGCAGCAACGCTGAATACATTGAAAAAGAAAGCAAAATTAAAAGGGTGGAGGAGCAGCGAAATGACTTCGACACTGTAAATAATGATATTATTCATCCTACTGTGTTACATATGCCAAATTTTAGTAAGGAATTTATCTTTCAAACTGATGAATCAAGTCAAGCTATAGGTCTGTCCTGGCTCAGGAAATTAATGGCTGTCGTCTGCCAATTGAATCTGCGCCCCACACTGTTACTCTCCAGGAGAAATACATAGGTTTCCACAGATAATGAGTTTTGAATGTTTGGCAATATTTTTTGCCATATATAAGTTTAGGCGATATTTGAAAAATGCAGAATTTCTTCTCGAAACCGACAACCAGGCTTTGTCGTGGCTTTTGGCATGTCGACGCCAAATTGGAAAAATATTGTGGATAGGTAGTTAGAGTTTATTATTTAAAATTAAGAGTGCAACACATAAAAGGAACTCACAATGTTGTTGCAGATGCACTATCTCGTATGTTTGATTACACCGAAGTGGTATATGAAGTTCTTCCAAATTGTAATGCTTTTTTAGTTGTCCATTACCTTATACAGACATTAAAGATCACCATCAAATATACAGCAATTTGAAACAAATCATCTTAAATATAAAATCAGGTATTGAAATTAAACCATATTTTCTTTTCAAAGGTGTCCTTTGTTGCAGATCTCATTACAAATGGAAACTTGTTATATTACCTTATCATCTAAAACCTATATTATTTGAGTATTTACATTCATCACCTCTTGGTGCTCACCTGGGCACATACAAAATTATTCAGGGGTAGCTAGAAATAGAGCATTCGAACACAGCGTCATGACAGGGATTCGCGGGATTCGGGATTGACCTGCGTGTGCATTCCGCTTGGGGCGGCCATCTTGGCAGCCAGTGCCAACTGGAGGCGGCTATCTTGGCAGCCAGTGCCAAAATGTGCAAAAATTTGCAAAAAATGGCAAAAATTTCTTTAAAAAAATAAATTCTCAAAAATTATTTTTTTATAAAATAAATTTTCAAAAATAATTTTTTTATAAAATAAATTTCAAAAATTTATTATTTAGAATTAACTTTTGATTTAATATTTCAAAATATTTGATTAAATATTTCAAAACATTAATTTAACTTTTGAATAGTCTCAACCTTTCAAAAGTTCCAAAAAATTATTTTTCCCCCAACATTCCCCTGGCGTCCATTTCAGAATCCCTAGGACGACGCCAAGGTGTCAGCCATGGGAGAATCCCTAAGCCAACGCCATGTCGGTTGCGACTCCCGAAGACGACGCTGACTGGCAAGGGGGGGTCGCAGTGAAGCGATAGGTAGAGCGCAACTTCATGCTCTCGCATTCCCGCACGGACGAATCCCAACAGAGACGTGGCCAGGGCCTGCTCTGTCATTCAAGGAGGGGGGTCGCAGTGAAGTAATGGGTAGAGTGCAACTTCACGCTCTCGCATTCCCGTACGGACGAATCCCAACACGGACGCCACCAGGGGACATAGCTTCGAGACGTTATGCAATTAGCGATAGGCAGAGCGTAACGTCACGCTCTCGCATTCCCGCACAGACACGAATCCCAACAGGGACGCCACCAGGGACATAGCTTCGAGACGTTATGCATTCAAGGAGGGTGGTTGCAGTGACGAAATGGGTAGAGCACAACCGCACGCTCCCGCATTCCAAAAATATATTAATCATATATATATAGATATACATATACACATATACAATTCCTCCAGTACATATAAGTCCTACCATCACGTTTGTGTTAACCCCCCCTCCATCCCGACCCCGGCCCCCGTCCCGCGAGAGAGAGAGACAAAATATTATACATATATAAAGAAATATATATATAAAAAGATTTAATTCCTGCAATCACCCACCCACCCCCCTCCCAGCAGCAGCAGCAGCAGCATACTTACACACACACGTCCGTCCGCGCCTGCGTCCAAGAGCGAAGTGACAGGACACGTCACACACACAGCCTGTACATAACAGAGATCGTCCAAGACAAAAAAATAACTCTCATAAATATTATAAATATTACCGATTAACAGATTCGCATACCAGTTCGATGGAGATCGTGCCGCAGACAACCACGCTTCCTGTCCGCATCAGTGACGTCGACGAAGCTGAAACTAATGTTTTTAAATTACGACATGGGAAGTTATTACCGGACACCGTACGAGGAATCATAGCAGGTTCGAGCAACTGCGGGAAAACTTGCGTCCTCATTAGTTCAATAGAGGAACCGAATGGCTTGCGTTTTGAAAACATATATCTGTACTCTAAGTCCATTCACCAGCCAAAGTACGTACGACTAGCACAAATACTACAAGCAGTGGCGGGCCTCCATTACTTTCCATGTAGCGACAAAGACGCGGTCGTGCAGCCAAGCGAGGCGTTACCAAATTCCGTGTTTATATTCGATGATGTAGCGTGCGAGAAACAGGCGACAATGCAGCAGTATNGACAATGCATATTTCCTAGTCCTCTTTCGCATGGACGACCTGAATTTACGCCACGTCTACTCGGACCACATTAACACCGACATGACATTCGACAAATTTAACTACATGTGTGCATGTTCCTGGCGAGTACCACATGGGTTTCTAGTTATAGCAAAAGATTTTCCACTTGAAAAGGGGCGGTACTGTAGGGGTTTCGATCAGTTCATTATAGTACATCAGTGAATTATGAGCTACAAGTTCGGCCATAGCGACCTGAAGCGGACGCCGGAAAGCTGTATTATATCTACTAACGATGGGAACTGTAGTTTCGGGGGAAAACGAGCAAAGAATTTAGGTGGAGCGAAACACGACAGTGATGCTACGAACGTCTCCTTCGTCCGAAGCGTTACCACGGAGGCGTTGCGACCAATGGCTACACTTCAATCCAAAATAGAGACGCAGTTGCGTACAGTAATTGCCGGAATGGCACGAATGAGGGCAGTGGCAACACTACAGGCCAGTATCGAGTCACACCTATCAAACCTTATTGTCCGGCATGGCTCGAATCACGGCATTAGAGACAGCCCTGGGCGGTGTGGGAGAGAGGATAGCCAGCAGTGTGCATACGACCGTGTCAAGCGAATTACGTCCATTGGCCAATGATATTAAGCAACTGGCTGAGGTGGGGGGGAAGCTCGCCACGGTGGAAGGCCGGCTCTTCGATACCAATATACTTACTACGAACATGGATTTGAGGCTCGGCACTTTAATCGAAAAGGTATCCCATCTGACCTCTGTAACAACCGGGGACGCGCTCGACGTCGTGGAAGGTAGGCTGACCGGCACCACAAACATACTGGCCACCAATATGGAGGCCCAGCTGCACAAACTCTCCGATGACGTACTTAAACTGAACGTGTTAGGAGCTAGAATATCGGCTGTGGAGAAGAAAATCACGGACGTGGGTGAGCAAGGGAGCGCTAGAGTGCTAGCAGGCCTCACCGCATTACTGGACGGGTACCTTAATGTAAAGACGGAGTGTGTGATACCCNTGGAGTGTGTGATACCCCTAAAGCTAGACTCAAATCTCATAGCCATGGAAGGTCGTATGTTCGCCAACACGAACGTTCTATACACCAAGCTGGACGCCCAGCTGAGCAACGTAGCCGGCGATGTAGGGAAACTTGGCACGTTAGGCGGCGCGTTCGCAGCTATGGAGAAGAAAANTTATGGAGAAGAAAATGAACGATATAAGCGATCAGGTTAGCAGTCTCGCTGCGAAAGTGGACAGTCTCATTAATGACAACCCCACAGACGACGTGGGCGAACGGGTGCGAGTTCTCGCCACGGAACTAGGCAGTCACCTTAACGACACAACCGCGCTGGAAGCAATAAGTAAGAAGCTAGACACGAACCTAGGGGCCATCAGTACGATGTCCCTCACCACGACAAAACATTTCCAGACACTGACGAATATCATGCAGAGCGTGGTAGCTAGCAAGCTCCCTGCTGTAGAGGCACAACTGGTAGATTTAGGCTATCGCGTTGACTACAGGTCCCTTACGGCACTGGCTGCAAAATTGAGAGATAATCTACGTATAGCAACAGAGAGCGCTGATAAACTTAGCGGTGTGGACGCCAAGCTCACAGCAGTGGAGACACAGCTCTCGCTTTTAGACATTAAGAAGTTTACAATTCGTTCCTCGAAACTAGACGACCACCTTAATGCGTCAGGTGCAGGTTCGGCTATGCTAACCACATTACGCATGCAGCTGGAGAGCGTAGGCAGCCTAGAGACGAATCTCAGCAAGATAATGGAAGGGATGACGAATAACCTTAGTACAAATCTGCTCGAGGAACTCGAGATCCGCACTCAAACAGTTAATACAGGACTTGCAGACCTCGAGGACCTTATACGGCATAGGGTTATTCGTAACTTAAACGATAGTCGCACGGACGATGACAAATGGGCTCATTGCGAGCACGTGTGTACCGCTGTACTTCAGAAACTGACTACATTCGAAGATAAAATAGTCAATTTGATTACACATAGAGCCATTGTATAATAAATATAAATATATATATATATATATATATATATATAGTCCGAACAAGTCACTTTAAATTTTAGTATAATGGCCGCAGCTGTTGAGGATTTACGCCGCGTCGTGGCAAGCGTCCACGATAAGTACCTACAGGCCAAACGAGCCCGTATGGAGCGCGATGCAGTGTTGGAAGAAGCCTTTCGGCCTATCACCTCGCGGCTAGATACTAT
This sequence comes from Clitarchus hookeri, assembly GCA_002778355.1. NCBI lineage: Eukaryota > Metazoa > Arthropoda > Insecta > Phasmatodea > Phasmatidae > Clitarchus > Clitarchus hookeri. The sequence goes on from NQII01003004.1 coordinate 253,001, forward strand.
AAAGGAGCAACCGGTTCCCACTATCGCTAGTGTGAAGACCGACCCGGACATCAAANGAAATGCGCTCGTATGGAGCGCGATGCAGTGTTGGAAGAAGCCTTTCGGCCTATCACCTCTCGGCTAGATACTATAAAGGAGCAACCGGTTCCCACTATCGCTAGTGTGAAGACCGACCCGGACATCAAACCAAAGCCACTTCCNGGCCTATCACCTCTCGGCTAGATACTATAAAGGAGCAACCAGTTCCCACTATCGCTAGTGTGAAGACTGACCTGGAAATCAAACCAAAGCCACTTCCGAAGGGCAATGGCGAAGATGTCGACGAAGACAACCTATCCTTGGCAGAATTGAAACGTACGAGAAAGGTAGGTTCCCGCACGGACGCTGTACGGACATATCTCAGTTGGTACACAACAAGGTTCAACGATGTAACTTACAGTGTATATAGGCGGAACAAAAAATGGTATTTCGGGAACAAGCATATTTACTTTATACCCAACGATTACATACAGATCGACAATGAAACCATACGCGCAGCGCCAGGCCTTTACGAGCTGTTATTCAAACGAAGACCTGGCGAGTATTCGCGCGAGGCGTTACGACAATACCAAAAATTACTTAAACTCACGAGCGCTCATTTAACCGATAATGACATAACTGCCAATACATATAAGGACGAGATACATCCGAAATTCGACATTATCGCCGAGTTGTTTCCCGACGTAGGCCTAGCCAGCGGTTCGGGACTGACTTCGAAGCTTTATGAAGGCAGCCAGCTTGAGTACGTTTATTGGGACAATGTGAACAAATTGGTATCCAGACTGAGGCTATTCGTGACATCCCAACAAGCCGGCAATCGGTCACACACAAACGAAATTGTCAATATCGTCGAGGAACTGCGGGAAGGTGGCTACATCTACTAAACCATGTCACGGGCCGAAATCGCAGACGAAATTCACAGACCAGCAAGGCGAAATTTCCGCAGGAGGAAAGTGCTCCTTTTTGGACTTGACGATCTGTATCAAGCCGACCTGGTGGAAATGATCCCGTATGCCGCTGTGAATAAGGGGTATAGATACATGATAACCGTAATTAATTGTTTCAGCAAATACGCGTGGGCCGTCCCGGTCCGCAGGAAAAACGGGGCGGACGTTGCCAAGGCGATGCAAACGGTATTAAGCGCTAAGGCGAAGGGGGGGCCTCCTAAGAATATGCAGACCGATTTAGGTAGGGAATTTTACAATAAAGCTTTCCGTTCTCTCATGGAAGAGCACCGAATTAACCATTACAGCACTCACGGCGAAAAAAAGGCTTCAATTATTGAGCGATTCAATCGTACATTAAAAGCAGATATTAGGCGTGAATGAATTCTCAGCGCGAGGAAAGTACATATGGCTGGATATGTTACCTCGTCTAATTACCAAATACAATGCTAGAAAACACAGGCCCATTCGTATGCGTCCGGTGGACGTTAAAGACAATTCGTTGCTGGAGACTGTGTTTAAAATCGATAAGAAAGTGGACAGGCGGAAGGTGAAGTTGAAAGTGGGTGACTATGTACGCATTTCCAGACTTAAACCAACATTCGTGAAATCTTACACCCCCAACTGGTCATTATAAATATACAGAATTAGTCAGATTCGGCATAACGAACCTCGGACCTTCGTTTTGGAAGACCTAAATGGCGAGGGTTTGAAAGGACGATTCTACGTTGAAGAACTATTGCGAACCAGATTTCCGCACACTTACTTAGTTGAGCGAATTCTTAAACGACGCGGCAGACGTGCATACGTGAAATGGCNAGCAGACGTGCATACGTGAAATGGCTAGATTTTGACAGCAGCTATAACAGCTGGGTGTTACAATCGGATTTGAATTAAATATACAACACATGTCTGTCTGCACACACACACACACACACACAGGATGTCTCTCTAGGTCAAGTGGGTCGAGGGAAGCGTGTGACCGGACGCTCTCGGTGTGGGCTGTTACACAAGGGAGGGAGAGCAGTTGACCTCAGGACGGCCTGGCAGGTGCCCGGAGGCGCGCGCCGCGCCTCTCCCAGGCGGGGGCCAGGTTACAAGGACGCCCGCTCTCCCAGCCACGTGTCGCAACATCCGGGCGGCGGCGAGATGAGGCCACGAGGGCGATTACAAGTTACCACACAAACACACACACACACACACAGACTCGAGGCGTGGCGCGTGGCGTGGAATAAAACTGTTGGAAGTTTTATCAGAAAGAGCGTACAAATGCATGTAGAGTATCCTGGATCGTATCCAGTCGAAGTGTATAAAGAATTAACACAATGCCATTTAACCGTTAGTGTAGAGGTATGAGTCGTAGAGGCAAGTACTCTGCGAAAGGACGCGGACTCCTAAATTCTATTATTAGTAATTTGCCCTTTAAAGCTCACATTCCGGGATATAGGTATTGTGGTCCGGGCACGAAGCTAGAGCGGTGACTGCAGCGTGGTGACGTCCCCATTAACTCGTTAGACACAGCGTGCAAAGAACACGACATTGCGTACGCGACAAGTACGAAGTTGGCAGATAGGCACATTGCCGATACGATTCTTGCAAATAAGGCGAAATCGATAGTCGGATCGTCACATTCCAAGCTTGGGGAACGCATAGCAGCATGGGGCAAGTCGAAAATTATGAAAACGAAGGTGAAGCGAGGTATGGGAATGAAATTCGGTAGTACGAAAAAACAGTCGCGCTCTCGCAGGAAACCTCGTAAGTCATCAGTGAAACGCGGCGGTATTCTGCCGTTCATTTTGCCTGCCTTAGGTGTATTAGGAAGTTTGATCGGAGGCGCTAGCTGAATCGCCAGGGCGTTTAATACTGCCAAAGACGAAAACAAACGCTTGACGGAGACTTTACGGCACAATAGTAGAATGGAAGCACTTGCAAAAAACGGTCGAGGACTGTACCTACGTCCCTACAAACAGATAGCTGGAGGAGGAGGGGGCAGAAAGAGAACTCGACAACGCAAACGAACGAAGCGATCTTAAGTGGTCTGCCAGACCGCCCGTTAACCAACTTTGAAATACAGAAATATGCACGTAAACTCAAATTAAGGAATTTCCGGGGCGTGTTCATGCGCGATAGACTGCCCCTTCGAGTGTGGAGGATGGAATGTGGTATAGTTAACCTCGATAGCAGCGTCGGGCCGGGATCACATTGGACAGCATATAAAAAGAATAACGATACGGTCCACTACTTTGACAGTTTTGGAAACTTAAGGGCCCCGCCAGAACTGAAAACGTATTTCAGAGGAGCGCGAATATACTATAATCACAAAGCGGAGCAAAAGCCTCGATCGTGCAACTGTGGACACCTTTGTCTGCGCTTCCTTACAAAGATAGATACTTAACGAGCGAGCGCTAGGTGCTGTCTTCAGTCATGTCCGTCATTTTGATCTTGTCGGGCACTAGTTCGGAATTGCGGTCTGTACACTTTCCACCACTCTCTCTGAAGGGAGTATGGTCCGTGGCGGTGATTGATTTTCAAACTTATTTCTCGGTACCGAACATAGATGATCGCAATTGTATGTTCCGTTAAGTTAAGGGGGGGGTGGGATGATGGGAGAGGTGCGTATTCCCACAGGGTGTTATGAAATCGATGACATAGGCGAATATCTTACACGTGAGCTGGGACAGGAAGCCACATTTGTACTACGCGGTAATGCGAATACATTACATAGCGAAATGAAGTGTAGTGCACAGGTAGACTTCTCGGGCAGCGATACTCTAGCCGCCATGCTAGGATTCGAGAACGCTACATACGAGGCTAATAAAACCCATGTATCCACGCTGCCGGTACAAATATTTCCCGTCAATGTCATCCGAATAAACTGTAATTTGATTAACGAGTCGTATCTGAACAGCAAACCCAGCCAGACACTGCATGAATTTTCAGCGATGGTGCCGCCAGGATTTAAACTCGTAAATGTACCGAAAACACCCATTTACGTTCCGGTAGTGTCGTCGAACGTACAGGAGGTCGTAGTGTCCGTTGTGGACCAAGAGAGTAGATTGATTAATTTCCGTGGCGAGGAGATAACGGTCCGCTTGCATTTAAGGAAAGATGGGTCTGAAAATTAAGCGTGCGAATGTAATAAAAGTGGCCTACGGTACCACAGGTAAAGTCAGTACGAGTCAGGCACGCAGAGCGCTAACACCTGAAAACGTGTGTTTCCTTAGGAGATTGGGACTAACGATCAAGAATGGACGTTGAAATTCTAAATGTTGCAGAGCCAGCCGGGTTCGAAGACGCCATCACTAAGGCAGAGATTCACACGTATTCACCTTATCTGCCAGGCCCCTACATGCCCTCGTCCGAGGTCAGAATCCCGGTGCAAAACCATGATATATACACAGCGCCATGTTACTCATATTTACGCTTCCGGGGAACACTAACGAAGTCAGGCAATGCGCTTCCTGTGATGACTAAAATCATTAGAAATGGTATACTTCACATGATAAGTAGAATTGCGTATGAGCTGAACGGCTGTGAAGTCGACGCAACTCGTGATGTGGGAATTACAGCCACCATAAAGAACTATCTGTCGTTAACGCATAACCNAAACACATAACCAATTGCCTGCAGCCAAACTGGCAGGCTGGAGTATAGACGATTAATTTAAAGTTCCCATCTATGCGAACGGGAAATTCGAAGATTGTATTCCACTAGCTATGCTGTTGGGATTCGCGGAAGATTACAAGCATGTAATTATCAATTGGAAGCAGGAATTGGTTCTTCACATGGCAAACACACAAGCTGACACGCTGTACGACACCGGAGCGGAGGCTGTAACGCTCGCCATACGCTCTATTGACTGGTTATTACCACATGTGCAGGTCAACATGTCTGAACGCGTAAAATTAATGAAATATGCCGAAAAAGGAAGGAACGTAGATATTGCGTTTCGTACATGGAGTTTAGAGACGTATCCGAGTATTCCCGCCTCCACGAGCGTTAATTGGAACGTTAAAACTAGTTTCACGAGTGAAAAACCGAGATATATAATTGTTGCGTTTCAGACAGGCAGGCGAAATGTCCTCATAAAGACTGCTCAAAATTCGATCACGTCAATATTAAGAACGTTAAAATTTATTTAAACTCCGAGGCGAACCCGTACGGCGATTTGAACTTTGATTTTACAAACGGTACATATGCAGTCCCTTATCAAATGTACGCGGACTTCCAGCGCTCATACTACAGACAAACACAGGCCCCCACACTGGAACCGAACACCTTTATGAACATGGCTCCACTACTGGTATTTGACGTTAGTAAACAGGATGAAAGAATTAAATCTGGTGTGGTGGACTGTAGGATTGAAATATCCACGGCGGTGAATTTCCTGCCCACCACCCAGGCCTATGTGTTAATACTTCACGACAGACTTGTAACGTACAACGTGCGAGACAGGATAGTTAAAGTACTGATGTAAATAACGACAATACCTCAGTCACTTCCCGACCGGAAGAATGTATGTGAACTTTCAGGGCTTCGTCTCGCAGCGAGGTTTCATTATAAAACGCATCTGTGTGGCATATGTCGACGGTCGCATAGAATCACGCACGTTCTAACCGCCATTTCCATGGCACGAGCTGGACGTTAAAAGCAAAGTAACAAATATATGGCTGGAACAACACTATCACGGTATCAATTGGAGTGTGGGCGATGTCGAATACATTAAAGTGCGGGATGTACTTAGCGCATTATTAAACGGGAGCGATACTGTCTTTGTGGCCGGGGCAGAGCAGAAGCGTCATTTACGCACCTATTGCGACACGACCCGAAGTATCTGTGACCTCCAAACGGAGGCGGCTGGCTGTCCTTCGCTTAGAAGGTTACGAGAACAATATATAAAAAATATCCTCCACGTGTGTGCCGCGTGCAGGCGCGGCCACACGTGCCCGTACCTGAACACTCTGCTGTTACGTCGTTGGAGGGGGGAAACTTGCGCCGAGGTTCAACTTATTGTTACAAAAACACCGCCAGGACCGATATAAATAGGACCGCCTGCGATGGGGGTAACTATAGTACTCGTCCGGTAATTACAACGGCAGCAGCAGCAGCAATGGAAGGACTCCTCACCAAGCTTAACGGTATGGGGCAGTACACGGCGCTGTCAGACCTGGTCATAGGCAAGCTGTACTTAGCCTCCGATTTCCGGAGGACCGAGACTGCATATGGCAAGTGTGTCACATGTATTCTGGATGACGAATTCCGCATCCAGCGGCCGACGCGGTACGTACAACTGATCACTGACGCCGATATGGGCAAACTTAATACGTCCACGGTCAGACCTAGTTATGCTGGCATTAAGGCCATTGACCACGGACGGTCTATGCACGCTGTGGAATTTTCGTAAAAAGCCTCTCTTAGCACTTATAAATATTGTTACATAACCCCACCAAGCATCTCGGAAATTTCTTTTTAATTTAGTGTGTCTCACAGCGTCACTGCACTTAGTTCGAGGCCGTCAGTCTGTCTGTCACCATGCAAGCAACATTTGGCCCGCTAGTCACGTACAAGGGTAAAGTCACGATTGGCTACAGGCGAGTTCACTTCAAACCTCCCGGCCTGCCTGTCCAGGTAGAATGCTGTACCGGACTCGACCACTGGGTGTGTCGTATAAATGAGGATAGTTTTCTCTCGGTACCGTGTAATGTAACAACATGTGCTGTATATCACCTAAGGCCTGGACTTACGCTGCCGTGCTCACTCAGTACTCTGTTAACGCAAGCAAGCACCGAGTATATACGCCAGGTTTGGTTTACTCGTGCGATAGCGTATGAACTTTGCGATGTCGCCACCGCTAGTGTAATTACCCGCTGGACGGAGTGCTGTACCGGCGACAGACATACGACCTGCATGAACAGAGGTAAAATTACTTGGACTTCTATGTGTTCTCCGTAAACGTGTGAGGCGTACCTGGCTACAATATAAGAAGGGACACGTGTTTGAACCTGCCGCAGTAGACATTGGTGTATCATTCAGAAGAGTACTACCGACCGTCATGTGCAATACATTTAACGTACGTGACTGTGTGGCGTTTCTGCCAGAAGATGTGAACTTGTACTCGAGTTACTTTATTGTCAATAGAAGAGTAGTGTTTAAACCTGAGCTGGGACACGAGCAAGTACAGATATGTGACGGTGACAATCATTTGTGGGGATACCACGACACCTGGGACAACTTCCACTGGGACATCCTGCCCTGCTACAAGTGCGAACAGTGTGCCGTCTTCAATCTCAGGCCCAACAGCGAGCTGCCTGAAAATGGACGCATACTAGCAACACGTGCCGAAATAGAAGATATTACCGAACTACGCCATGAACGTCTCCATGGTAGCACGAAGTTGAACTACGTCCTGCGCGATGTTAATACCGGCTCCACCTACTGCTGGTCTGAAGAGTGCACGGGACTCATACATACAACCACGCTGATAGACTGTGGTAGTAAATGGACTCTACCATGTGCAGCGAAGGTATGTTGTGTCTTCAATTGAAGTAACACGTGCTTCACTTCGCTTCATTTACATGTGTGTGTGTGGGAGGCGGTATATAAGTAATGCCTAAACTAAACACCAACCGCTGTTATAGTACTACGTAATGAAGAGTGAAGGTAGTACAGTGTCGGTCGAGGGTGAACTGACTTGTCGTAGCAAGTGTAAATGCTGCTGCCAGGCTGTGTACGATCTACTTGCACGCCTTCTCCTGCTGTTGGCCAAGGCTCGTGTCGACGCTGTGTAGAAGCTATATAAACGTACTGTTTACCTACCAGTCGACCTCAGTGTGCTTACGATGAACGTACCGTTCCGTCCGGAGACTGCCTACAGCAGTGTGACGCCTGGGGACGGCGCCATCATCTATGAACTGGCCGCTTCAGCCGATCCAGCCGTCACCACTCCAGATGTACGCTCGTATAGTGAACAGTGTGACGGCATAGCGCATTGGCTGTTTGCCCACACGCCTATTTCATACGAGTCGTGTCAGCAGATGATCGATTGCAATGTACTGGGGCGATGCGTTGTTCACGACATGAGAACAAACACCCCCTTGCCTTGTGGAGCGGACGAAATGATTACACACGCACTGCTACACGATGCCATCTGTGTTCACCTTCCCGACTATGTACCGACACCAGAGACGACTGTTCCTGCTGCTGCTGCTGCTGCCTCTGCTGTGATGGACGTTGCTGCCCCGCCTCTGCCTGCTGCTGCTGCTGCTGCTACCTCCAAACGTACGAGGAAGGGTTCTGCAGCATCGGTGATTGACATCACCGGCGACGCTGTCCGGACGCCTGCTGTAGCGTCCAAACGTAAGAAGCCTAGGACCGCAGTTACGAGTCCCCGGCGGCGTGCGACACGCCCTGGACGCAAGATGGTGCCCGCTACCGCCTGCCTTAGTTGCGGGAACTCCTCATTAAATGACGTGAGACATTTAACTGTTGCAGAGCGGAAACCATTCTGAAACAGCTCTTCAATACGCTACTTGCAAAGGTGTAGTGCTCAAAGGTTTATATTTGAAATGTTTTCACAATAATAATGTGCTTTTTTACATAAATTAGAATTGTGTGTGTGACACTACGTGCTTTTAATTGTATACTTATGGAGATGAGGGTTATAATATAGGTTTTTAACAAAAAAAAATGTTACAGGTCTCGTACCTGTTTTCATGTGTTTGACATTAACGTAATTGAATGTTTATATATATATATATATATATATATATATATTATTCTGCGCATTTGATGTACGAGTAGGTTGCGAACTTTTGCTTTTAATTTGTATAGTTATTGATATTTAATGTTCTTACCATCCTCAAATGTTGTGCTTCTAATGTTCACGTAATTGAAAACGTGCCTTGTGTATTGCATAGAGTATTGGTTAATCACGTCTGTTGTGTTTGCAAATGAACCAAAAGACATTGTATTCCCTTCGTCTTAGTACTTGATTTCGTGTGTGTGTAACAACTGTCATTTGCATGTGTTGGTGGTATTGCTGTGTAAGCGCAATTGTGTGTGTTTAACCTAAAACAATACCTGTAAGGTGTACTCGCACCACGATGTATAGCAACTTATGTGACAATATATATATGTGTGATCCGAAACTTGTGTGTGTGTGTTCTTATTGCCGTCCTGTCATAACTTAAACTTAAAAACCCCATGCTATTTTACAGTAACTGCAATTCGCAGTACACAGACACATTACTGCTTGACTATCGCCCAGGCGCAAGTCGGGTACATGCATGTACTGGAGACATTACATACACGCTTTGCTCGTACTTCGACGTGGAAGTACTCTGTCTGTCTGTGTGCGACAGGCCGTGTGTGTCCCTTCCCTTACGCCTTCACAAGGCCAGTTTCTCCAGGAACTACTGCCAGCTTTCACCTTGTGATCGAACCGTATAAATACCGCCTCGGGAACATTGTAATTTCACTCGTTAACTGGCTGCGGGACAGTGCGTATGTGTGACCGCTACGCCAACATCCGGGGACTGCAGCTGTTCCTTGCACGTAATCACTAGACGTGTACACGGCGTCCTCGACGGTGCCCAGCAATCTGCTGCTGCCACGCGCTTCAAACTGCTAATTCAAGGTAAGTGTTCGTCTGCTCCAGCGGGTGTGTGTGTTGGTGAGTAGATATACTTCAGGTACCCGCTCTAACGAGTGATATCACTTGACAGGCAATGCTGCTGCTGCCGTCCTTGCTCGTGTGTCTCGTAGGTTTAACACGAACATGGTGTGCTCTCGTTCAGGCCATTACTTTATTGGTGGTGGGGCCACGTGCTGGTCTGTGGTATTAGACGTAACGTACACTCCCCACAGGCTTGTTTGTGTGTGTGTGTGTTCGCCCCTTGTCGGAGGCCACGCGCGCGCCGGGCGGCAGCGGCAGTAGCTGTGGTGAACACTCTCTCCCACTTTTTTTGTTTTCCCACTACCCGGGCCTTAGCGGCGGCGAGGTCGACCGGTTGACGGAGGCTTCAGGTTTCCCCTGTAATGCCCTAGGGCTCTGGCACGGAGACCTACTTCCGCTGCACGCGATAGTAGATAATCTGACAGCTTTAGGACGGGTCCCTCCCGTGCATGTTACTAGTGAAAGTCACTCGTATCTCGCATGCGGCTCCTGCAGGTTAAGGGTCCAGGTTCGGGACTCGTGAGGAGGTTGTTGCCTACCATTGCACTGTATCCCCTCCCTAGACGTAGGACAGCCTGGGTCGTGCCTCGGTGAATTCACTTGCATGTATTTTGTATATTTCCTACGCTATTAATATTGGTGTTATTTGTAATGTACCTAGAGTGATGTTTTTTTTATGTGTTTAACGTCACACACACACTCCTGCAGGTTAAGGGGCCTAGGTTCGTGACTCGTGAGGAGGAGGAGGTAGCCTACCATTTCACTTATTCCCCGGTGAATTCACTTGCATGTAATTTTATATTTCCCACTCTCATATTGGTGTTATATTGTAATTTACCTAGAGTGTTGCGTGCATGTACTATTCGTACCGTTTTGTGTTTAGCGTCACACACACATAGTAATCACGAACTAACCGGGAAACTGGGTGGGTTTGTTTCATAGGGCGTTGCCAACGCCACCACAACCACCGCCACCACATATAAACAAAAGAGAGAGCAAGAGATGGAAGATATTCCTTCATCACCAGCGTTGAGTTCATCCTCTGCTGTGTTGTCCACTTCCCCTCCTACTATACATAGGCCCGCACTACAGTGTGGTTTCTGCCACGAGGTATTTACGGTTCGCTGTAATGGTTTGCGACACGAGCGTAATTGCTCTCGCAATCCATTGCGGCAGCCGGCCCAACATTTGTGCGAGCAGTGTGGACGCTCTTTCACACGTGCAGAACATCTCGCAGGGCATAAAACTATATGTATGGGCGTGGTCCGACAGGCCGCTTCGTGCAACTGTGCGTTCTGTAATGAGGGCTTCGGGCGTACTTGCGATGCTCGTCGCCATGAATACACATGTTGGGCGAATCCCACAGTTCACCCATTGCAATGTGGGACCTGCGGCCAGCAGTTTACCAGAGCAGACCGACTTCGCGCTCATTGGGTAAAGTGCTCTGGTACTGCTAACTCCACCTCCCGGCCGGCGAAGCGTGCAAGAGCGGCTAGTCCGCAGCCTGGGCCCTCCCATGCTTCTCAGGCTCCTGCGAGCGAGAGTATCCCTCGTCGAGGCTTCATTGCCACAGGGGCTGGCGAGGGAAACTCACATGGGTTCGTGGAGGTGGAGAGCGCATTCGCGGGCGTTATGAGAACATACGTCGCGGAAAATACCACGAGGGATGCCGTAGACATTTGCAGCTACCTCGAGCGTATGAAATCGAATATCATTGGCCAACTCGAGCAGGAAGTCGAGACCCAGGGGGCGGTGAAATTTAATATATTTCTCGAATGCGTTTATGGAAAACCAGAGCCGCACGACGACGAGGTAGATCGTCGCGCATTTAAGACGAAAAACGTGCCTGTATTTAATGTGGCTGACATCGAGGAGGCGGTGTCGGCCGCAATAGTTAAGATATGTCACGAAGAGATTGTTTATATGGGTAAAGGTAGCGGCTGGACTCTCACTGCCGTGAAACGGGTCCAGTTACGCGTACATAAGCTGGATCCCCTAAGAGTCTCTTCGTACATTCCCTTGCCTGCATGTTTCGCGGAGAAAGGAGCGATCATCAACCCGCACAATGCTGACCTGCAGTGCTTTAAATGGGCGATACTGGCACGTTTTGTAGAGGGGGCGAATTGGCAGCGCGTCGACCAGCGTTACACCAGGCTGGAGACGCGCTTCGACTTTTCCACAGTCGATTTCCCCACCCCTCTACGTCAGATAGCTAGATTCGAGAGAGCTAATCCGGGGGTTAGCATTAATATATACGCACTCGACGAGAATACGAAAGTAGTGCCGATACGGGTGACAGGTGAAGAACTGGTCCAGCACTTTGATTTGCTGCTGCTCACCACTGCGGAGGACCAGAACTCGCACTATTGTTATGTTACGAATTTCTCGCGACTGGTTCGTTCCCAGGTGACGTCACGCCATGGTTGTGTATATATCTGTAAGCGCTGCTTCAGAGCATATGATAACCAACCGCGTGTGACCGGGTTGACGGGCGCCGAAACTCTGGCAGAGGACAGGCGGTATTGTAATGACCACGGTGCTATTCGCGCAGACATGCCACAGCCCGCCGAGGACGGCAAGCCACCTGTGCTCAAGTTCCTGAATTACCAGAACGGCGATAAGGTACCTATAGTAGTTTATGCAGACTTAGAGGCAATGCTGGTGCCTGTGCAGATGTGTCAGCCGAACCCGGACACATCCTACATATATAGGTACAAAAAACACGAACCCTATTCTTTTGGCTTGTACGTCAAGGTTGACAATAATATTATTCCGGCCTCCAAGACGACAAGCCTACCCCCGGGTGTAACCATCTACACGGGCGAAGGTGTGTCGAAACGCTTCATGGAAGAGGTGGTTAGGGTAGGACTCCTGGTGAAAGACATATATAGTCGGTCTGAACCTATGCGAGAACTCACGCTCGGGGAACAGGCAGGCTATGCTCTAGCCACTACCTGCTGCCGCTATTCTGGCATGTTTACCACCACCAACAGAAAGGTTCATGACCATGATCATTTCACAGGCAGTTTCATTGGGGCGTCGTGTAATAACTGCAACAAGCTTCGTCGACGGCCCCAGAGACTGCCAATACTCTTCCATAACTTGACGTATCATGCCAATTTCATTATTAAGCAGCTTGGCTACGATACCCTGGACATATTTATCATTCCCCATACGGAGGAAAAGTTAATCACCTTCAGTAAGAGTTTTGGCGACAAGTTCACTATACAGTTTATTGATACTTATAGGTTAATGTCTGCCAGCCTGGCAACACTCGCGCAGAATCTGCCGTCCGGCGAATTCCACACAACATCTCGCTTCTTCACTGTAGAGCGCGAGCTACAGCTGGTGACCCGGAAAGGCGTCTTCCCCTACGATTATGTCAGCTCGTGGGAGAGGCTCGCCGAGCCGAGGTTACCTGCTATAGAGTCATTCTATAATAGGCTTACTGGGGGGAACGTCAGCGCTGAGGACTACCAGCANAATTATGTTAGCTCGTGGGCTTACTAGGGGGAATGTCAGCGCGGAAGACTACCAGCACGCACAAACGGTCTGGGACATGTTCGGCTGTCGCACCCTCCGTGACTATTCGGAGCTCCACTTGAAGACGGACGTGTTGATTCTGTGTGACGTCTTCGAGAATTTCCAGGGGCTCTGTCTACGCACTTACAGTCTCGACTGTGTGCGCTATGTTAGTGCTCCCGGGTTCTCGTTTGACGCGATGTTGCGCAAGACGCAGGTGGAATTGGAGTTGCTATGCGACTACGATATGCACCTGTTTATTGAGGCTGGTATCCGGGGAGGGGTGGCTCAATGTATTACGAGGCACGTAGTTGCCAATAATAAGCATCTACCTGAGTCGTATGATGCAAGTCAGCCATCTACCTACCTGCAGTATGTAGATGCTAATAATCTCTATGGGTGGGGGATGTCCCTCCCCCTCCTTTACGGCGGGTTTGAATGGACCGCCACGAACATCGATGTGATGAGCGTGCCGGACGACGGATATGTCGGCTACATACTGGAGGTTGATACAGAATACCCTTCCGCTCTTCACGAAGAGCATATGGACCTTCCATTCTTGCCAGTGAACGAGCGTCCCCCCGGGTCCAAACACTCTAAACTCATGACGACCCTGGAGAGCAAGCTTCATTATATTGTACATTACCGTACTCTGAAGCAAGCATTGGATCATGGGTTGCGGCTGAAGGCTGTTCACCGTGTCCTTCAATTCCAGCAGAAGGCGTGGCTAAAGCCGTATATAGACATGAACACGGCGAAACGGCAGGCGGCCACGAACGCCTTCGAGAAGGACTTTTTTAAGTTGATGAATAACGCAACGTACGGCAAACTGATGGAAAATAAGCNTGTACGGCAAACTAATAGAAAATAAGCGTAAACGACAGTGTATGGAACTCGTTTGTAGAGAGGTTCGAGCGAAGAAATTGATTGCTAAACCTGCATTCAAATGCAGGACGATATACGGTGAGTCGTTGTCCCTCGTCAAATTATGCCAAGAGAGCGTAAAATTTGAGAAGCCCATATACGCTGGGTTTGCCGTACTCGATCTGTCAAAGACACTTATGTACCGCTTTTACTACGACGTCATGCGATCGTGGTATGGGGGCAGTGTCAGTCTCGCTTATATGGATACCGATTCATTTATAATGGAGCTCGACTGTGCTGACTTTTACAGCGACCTCGCCTCTGACCCGGTGCTCATGTCGGAGTTCGACACTAGTGGCTACCCTCCCACCCATCCCTGCTATTCTCCGGTCAACTCCAGTGTTATTAGAAAGTTTAAGGATGAGTGCGCGGGTAATGCTATGGTTGAGTTTGTCGGGTTGCGGGCGAAGCTGTATGCGTACCGTTGCCACAATACGGTAGTGAAACGCGCGGAGGGGATACAGAGGTGCGTAGTCGATAACGTGATAACGTTTGACGATTATCGCCGCATTCTTTTGGCCCAGCGCTGCATGAGAGTACAGGTCGGAAGTATTCGTTCGTACCACCACGACGTTTACACCGAGCGCGCGAACAAACTAGCGCTTTCGTGGATGGACGACAAACGACAAGTCCTGGATGATGCCATACATACCGTCCCCTATGGTTATCTGCCCTAAATAGAAAAAACAGCTCTGGGTCCGGCCTATGTAGTTATGTACATGTGTCGTCTCGGAGAGAGTGTTATTNAATAGAAAAAACAGCTCTGGGTCCGGCCTATGTAGTTATGTACATGTGTCGTCTCGGAGAGAGTGTTATTTCTCCTGGCGTGTGTACTGGAGAACTTACAGTGTGTTGCAGGCTTGCCAGGCGTGCTGCCTGGTAGTCTACTATAGCGCGTTCAAGAGGTACGTTCCTAACATTGTCAGGTAGATTATCAGTTTGTTTCCTGCAGTATACTGGAGCTCGTGCAAGACCGGATGGCTTGCCAGGTATACTATTTTATTGGCCTACGCGCTGTCTGATCGGTGTACTGTAGCCCTTGCAAGGGTTGCAATCTTCTCCTTGTCAGGTACACTGGGTGGTAACACGCTGGAGCGCAAGTGTCGATCTTACTTGCCCGGCCTGTTACCAGCACGTCCCGTACATGTTTCCTTTTCTCTCGGAGGTATACTGGAGCATATGCAAGCCGTTGTCGCCTTGCCAGTTATACCATCAATCATGTTTTTCACAACATGCTGTATAACATGCTCATTTTTTACGTATGTAAGTGTACGTTTGTCAACCGACGTCGGCTTGGCGTACGTTCTGTACGTCATCTATTCGTGCTAACCTTATGCTTCTGCTATATATATATCTATTGTCACTTATGTGACTCCAACTTTCTCAACACACACAAGATATTCCTGCTAGTGATATATATTGTCACGTCTGTAACTCCTATGCCCTACCGAGATGTTCATCACCCCCACCTTGGCACGCTTGTTTTGTTTCATGTTTTTGTTTTGTACAACTTCTCTTTTGTTGTTGTTGTTATTTTCAGTCGTCTTGTCACTTTACTTTAACGTGTTGTGGTTTCTACCCCCACCACCACCACCACCATACTACTACTTCTTCTTTAATCAATTGCAATTGTTCATATTATTATTGTTAATTTGTTTGTCATGTATGTGTGTGTGTGTGGCTTTATCCACCATACTGCTAATTGTCACACATGTGACTCCTTCTATCTTTGGTCCCACCCTCGCACAGTCGAGATATCACACTGTAGTGCTCTTCTCTATCTTTTTTTATATATATGCAATTGTTTTTCCCACTGTCTCTCCGAACTCGCTTTTCCACTGGCTGCAGCATTGTAACCAGCCTGCACACTATATTTGTGATGTTGCCGATATATATTTTTTTATATATTGGTAGTGTCATAGGAATGGTGTGCAGCCCGGTTCCAAGCCCGGGGCCCATCTACATGGTTATGCCATGTCGATGGTAATTGGGAGGACAGCGCGGCATAATATAAGTGTCGCTAGACCAGGATGTGTGTGTGTGTGACGCGGGCGCGATCGCACGTGTGTGTGTAAGTATGCTGCGTGTTGCTAGGCCAGGTTGTGTGTGTGTGTGTGTGTTTGACGTGTCCTGTCACTTCACTCTTGGACGCGGGCGCGAACGGACATGTGTGTGTAAGTATGCTGCTGCTGCTGGGATGGGGGTGGGTGGGTGCGTGATTGCAGTAATTATATCTT
>NQII01003004.1:269599-296719 GCA_002778355.1 Clitarchus hookeri
GGGGTTAGCACACACAGGATGGTAGGACTTATATGTACTGGAGGAATTGTATATGTGTATATGTATATCGATATATGATTAATATATTTTGGGAATGCGGGAGCATGCGGTTGTGCTCTACCCATTACTTCACTGCGACCCCCCTCCTTTAATGACAGAGCAGGCCCTGGTGGCGTCTCTGTTGGGATTCGTCCGTGCGGGAATGCGAGAGCGTGAAGTTGCGCTCTACCTATCGCTTCACTGGGACCCCCCCTTGCCAGCCAGCGTCGTCTTCGGGAGTCGCAACCGACATGGCATTGGCTTAGGGATTCTCCCATGGCTGACACCTTGGTGTCGGCCTAGGGATTCTGAAATGGACGCCAGGGGAATGTTCGGGAAAAAATAATTTTTTGGAACTTTTGAAAAGTTGAGACTTTTCAAATGTTTTGGATTTTTTGAAAATATGAGACTTTTCAAAAGTTAAATTAATGTTTTGAAATATTTAATCAAACATTTTGAAATATTAAATCAAAAGTTAATTCTAAATAATACATTTTTGAAATTTAATTTATAAAAAAAATTATTTTAGAAAATGTATTTTATAAAAAAATTATTTTTGAGAATTTATTTTTTTTAATAAATGTTTGCACGGTTTTACACATTTTGGCACTGGCTGCCAAGATGGCCGCCCCCAACCGGAATGCACACGCAGGTCAATCCCGAATCCTGCGAATCCCTGTCATGATGCTGTGTTCGAATGCTCTATTTCTAGCTACTTTCAGGCTCTCCGTAAACACTTTGTTTACAAAGGGATGGATGCTGAAAACCCTAAACGAGTAAAATTCTACAATATGTGTGCTCTGATTAAGCAAGCTCAGGATACACGTTTATGTTTTAGGTCTTCAGGTATATCTTAAAAATTGTTGGAGAAATTGTTTATTGATATTGTTGGTCCTTTTCCTAGGAGTAAATTAGGGAATAATATGTTTTGAGTGTACGTTTATGCTATCACTAAATTTAAATGGTTAAATCCACTTCGGAAACTGATGCTTGCTCCAATATTCGTGCTCTATAAGAACACATTTTACAAAATTTTAGTACTAGTTCATCCATTATTACTGCTAACTCTTCACAGTTTACATCTCGTATTTTTAACAACATGTTTTTTTCTCATGGTATACGCCATATTACTTTTTTCCCATACAATACACCTCATTCGCATGCGGAGTGTTTCAATCTAAATCTTAGTTCAGCACTCATTGCTTTCCATGAGACGGACCAGACAAATTGGGATAACATTCTCTCCTAGCTTAAAATGTCATTCAATTATTCCAAAGATGAATCGCATGAAACTAGTCCATTCAATCTCATGTTTACCTTTTCCCCAAATAACCATTTGTCACATTTGTGCCATCTAAATGACTTGTTGCCAATCGATCTTAAGGATGTTCGTCATGTTTGGGCATCTGCCCTCTGGAATTTAAAGCGCGCTAATTTTAAGAGTCGTGCCAATTATAATAAAGCTCGTATTGACAACACTTTTCGTGTAGGTGACCTAGTTCTGTGCAAAGCACACCCTGTGAGCAGGCCATTCGATAGTAAAATATTAATAGTTTCTTACTGTTTGTCAGGTCCGTATCAAATCCATCGTTATATGACGCCAGTCCCAGCAGATTATCTGATCCCAGTTCATGAGAATTTATTACAAGATCTCATGTCTCGCATTTGAAAATATGACATGCTACAAAGCAATCTCTTTTTTTTTTTTGCACTGCTTAGGAGCTGCAGACCATAACTGTGCATTCGTTTACCTTAAAATAATTCAGTATCTGTTGTTCGATGTTTGATCCTGACTTCGTCTTGTTCGAGCCGAGTCATATTAGGTTCCATATCATTATGAGCTGATACTTCAAGAAAAATCCGCAGTAGTAATATAAGTTACTACTAATATAAGAAGTACTACATTATGATAATATGAAGCTGATTGAAACAGTTTTTAGAGAAAATTCATTTGTCTTTAAAATGTTTTGTGTACTGAATTCAGATCGTTTAATTGATATACATATATATCTATTATTGAAAATTGTTGTGTTCAATGTCCAGTTAATTTGGGTAATTTTTATTTGTTTGATTATTGAATTAGTATGGTTCCTGATTAATCTTTTCCAGATGTGACACTCTTGAGTAATTGGGTATTGATTTGTAGGTCATCTGATTATTATTTGTACATTTAGAAGTTGACATTGTTTTACCATATACTATCGTTAATGTAGTGGTAACAGGTTTTTAATTTGTTGTTAGGTATCTATCTTACCTTACAGTCTGTTTTCTTTTTCCACCTCACTATTTAAAAGGTGACCGTTTTTTCAGTTTCTGCTGGTTAGACCATGAAAGCCTACGATATCTTCCTGGCTGTTGCCAGTTTTGTATTTCGACGGTCACGGTAATTAATTTTTATACTGGAATGATAATTGAAAAATTTGAAGATGTTACTTTTTCTGATAAGTTCTATTCTGTGTTGAAATTTGATCTTCGATAGTTGCAATAAGAATGTGTCGCATTAGACATGATGTTAAAAGCACTACTCAGTGTGCACAAAAACTTTGAAAAGTACATCAGTTCATTTAATCAGAGTTTCAATTTTGCGATGTTACAATTAGAGGATAACCTTAGTGTTTTTAATACTGAAGTGCTTATACTTCCTCTCTTCTATCTCAGTCTCATACAATAAGAAGAATATTAGATATTGGAGGAAAAATTGTTAGAACAGGTTTTAGATACCTGGATAAAGACGATCTTTATAGTTTAGAAAAGAGACTTAATTCTTTTGTGGATAATAAAAAAACCAAATTTCTTTAAATGTTGAAAACCATACCATTTTAATAAAGGATCATGAAGACTGTTATTTGTATACTAGAAAAGGAATCCAGAAATTGGCTGCTCACTATATAAACAATGAGAAAAATTTGCATTCGGTTTTTATTAAAACTTTTCATGATAATGTGGAATAGGATTGTAATTATTGGTTTCAGACTAGACCTTAGTTATATGTTGTTGAGGGTCAGTGAGCTCTATCTAGCACCATGCTAGAATTGTTCGCTTTAAAGCATGTCATCGAGACTAGTGTCCATGGAAAGTTAAGCTATACTCTTCTAATTCCTAAGGCCTTCTTTGACATACTGAAACAAATTCAACATTTTATTTCACTTCCTTTGCATATATTGCCCCAGTGAATTGTTAAAATTATATTTGCTTAATAAGGCTTCAGTACAACAGAGTCAATTATTATTTGTCTTTGCTTATTTTTTTTTTATGTTCCTTTGGCAAATAAGGATAGTTTTTAGAGTTATCATGTTTGTTATTTTCCTGTGTTATTTCCCAACACAAACAGCTATCTGTTATTCAAATTTTCCTACTTTCTTATGTCAGCTTAGACAAAAATATTTTTGCTCCCATTCCTGCTAAATTGTTGTATCAATGTAGATATTATGGTATTGCGATTTAATCTTCTGACTTTAAATTGTGTTATGCACATGTGGTGAATTTAATTTGTACTCTGGTAAACCTTGACGCTTTTCCCCACCTGTGGCATACAGGATGGTTCATAGGGTCGGAGTTAATTCTCCAGGTACAAACTATAAGGTGCCTTGAAGGTTGAGGGTAGTCTTTTGAGTGTTTCACTTTACTGGATGGATATATTGTCTCGAGTTAAAAAAAACATACAGANTTCACTTTACTGGATGGATATATTGTCTCGAGTTAAAAAAAACATACAGAAACACTTCCGTGGTGTGGTACTCTATTTTGGCAAACTTGGATTAACTGTGGGCGACGTCATGGAGGGGGGGGGGCTTCTCTGGACGGCGACTTGATACTTAACTCTGCTGGTGGTGCTGGTATGTTGTCGGCTGTGGATGAGATCCGGCGATGTCGGCGGCCTTGGAAAAGGCCCGTGTTAGGTGCCGTCTCCCCTGGACTGCTGTTCTGAGTTCGTTCTGATGTCCTCTTCGCGATTTATTGACGAAACTGCTTCTCTCGGCGTGGTGATAAGGAACACAATCCCTCTTCCCAAAATAATTGGCTTATATGCTCTCTAGCCTCCCTCCCTAAGTGTCGGCATGTGTCTCTCTTATTGGGATGAGGGGGGAGGTGGTGGCCTGCAGTACAAAGCCCTTCTACCATGTGCCATGATTCGTGATGGTTCGGGGGAGAGGGGAAGTGGTAATCTTGCCCTTTGAATTTATCATCTCTGCTTATTCTTCTGCAGTTTGACTACAAGGGTGGTAGGGGTGAGGAGTATTCGTGGCCCCCACTTTCAATTGGTCAGCTGTTTTCTCAGGCGTGAAGCTAGAGGTGCTCTTCCTTGGCTCTGCAATTTCTCCCGCTTTCCTACGAATTTACGTAGCGCCTTCCAGGGTGCTTCGGCGATATGCCAGCTCTTACTCGGCGCAACCTTGACACGTGTAACTGCGATCCGTTCTGGCTGTCCACGTGCCTCGTGACATGTGTCAACTGGTGGGCGTTCGCGAAGGGGGTCAGTGAGGCTTCTACTACAAAATGTGTTACACGTCAACCTCACCTTGACTTTTGTGAAAAATTATCTGTATCTCTAGAGTTATCGTTCCTAAATAAATCTCACTAGCACTGGCTGTTTGCGACAAAATATCCCATTGATGTAACTTTGTTATGAGGACTATCTTAGTGTCACAACCTCCCTTCATGCTCTCATTGTCTGGAAGTAATTTTATCAGAAATCCCTCACATTGAGACATTGTCATCCCTTATATTTAAGATTTTTGGCCAAGCCAACTCTTCTTTAATTTCAATTAGTCTTCACCTGTACTACATTTTCTTAAACTCATTTCCAATCTGACATCCTTCCAACTTCTAACATTACCTAATCTTTCTCCTAATGATTCTCTCCTTAAAGAACTTGATTCCCGTCTGGCTTCCCAGTCCAATTGCACTAATTTCCATGATGTTATACCAGTTCTCCATCCACGTCCTTCCCCGCCTTCTAAAGACATGAATGTAATTTCCCTGAGTCTATCTTAAATTAGGGTGTTTTGCATTGCGCTTGATATAATTGTTTGGTTGAAATCCAAGTTTTTTGAAATTGTGCATACCTCTCCACCCATTAAACCTTCTAGCCAAGAACATGATGTTTCATACCTTTACCGGTTGTTTCTAGTGGCACTTCTTCCTCCTAATGTAAGATTGTTGGTTGTGGTGTTGTGTTTTCATGTGAATCTTTTTTATTGTGGTAATTTTACTTTTTGTAGCCTTTGCTCTTGCCACACCTTTGCATGTGTGTCCTGGTATCAGGGTAAGAGCGAAGACAGTTGTGTTGGGACTTGTTTCATGTCATTGTAATAACAATAATTTTAATAATATATAATTGGTACTGCACCAAACAAATTTTTTTGCTATTGAAATGTGCTCTAGTTTTGCTTAATTATTTTGTTTATTCAATTTGAAATTGTAAACCTAACCTTATTATCTGAAAAATTTGTACTGTTTACACTTAACATTGTGAAAATCGTTGATGTCAATTAGCAAAACGAAATACGTTATTTGTGATTTATTATGTCTTTCTCGACTTTCGAGTTATATATAGAGTATTCGCACGAGACCAAGAAGTCTGGAGCGTACTCTAGTGCATATAAATAAATAAATAAATATATATATATATATATTTATATATATATATATAGAAATCCGTTCAGGTTAATTCCTCCTTCTTCGCAATCTCGACATTTAACATGTAGTCTGCTTACATTTTTATTTTGTGGAATATTTCGGGATCCTTGCGATGTTATAGTATTTTCACCCGCAGTTATGGGTAGTTTGCGGGTATTTTCTTTCATTTTGTTGTAATCGTATTTAGTGTGCACTGTAATTTTTCAAGCATTTTTCGATTTTTGTTGCATAGTGGTCCAACTGATGGCTTTACCTCGTTGCCAATATTTCATCCTTTCTGGGATGTGTGCTGCACACCAAATCGTGGTGTGGTCGTCTTGGACAATGATTCCACTGCTTTGACCAGCACCGCCACAATATCTAGATTCTTTTCATCGCCCAAATAAATAAATAACTTTTTTTCCTGCTGCATGCGCTCGGGAGTGCTCCGAACTTTCTGTCTTCGTCGTGGTTTTTTTTTTGTTTAACTTTTTTCAGCAATACATCTATGATGTTTATTTCACCTTAATTAAAAGAAAGAAATAATATGTAAAATATTTTTGTGCTCAAATTTATGATTTCAAATCAAGTGCTCGTGGGTATTCGACGATATAGTATTAGCCATAACAAAATTTTATATTAATGGAGTTTAAAAATATTTCAAAGCCTATTTTCTAACAAAAAAAATTACATAATACTCATAAAAAGGTTATTTAACAATATATATTTGGGTTTATGTTATGACTAAAGTAAGGAACAAAGTATCCAAACAGTTCTTATCATAAAATATACACAAAGAATATTTTTAAATATATTTGTTGATCTGTTGTATACCAAGATAGATAAAAATAATAATATAACTTTTGTTATAAATAATTATGCTTTTTGTTATTTATTTACCATATTATCATTCATAGATACCAAATTATTTTAAAATCATTATGATGTGATTAAAAAACGGTGTTACAACACAGTTGTACCTAATATATATACACCTCTTTTTTGTTATAAGTAAAACAGGAGTACACCCATTATTTATGCTTTCAGTGGTAAAAAAACCTCATCTACACAGGAGTATAGATCCCACCTTCCATTTATGTGCCATCCTTGTGTTGTAATGAGAGTACCTATTGGTGCTCATGTACACATCACGAAGTTGCTACGTATCAGTTATGAAGTCGCACACCTACAGACTGACTTCTGCAGACGGGCTCATGCAGACCGACTCCTGCAGACAGACTCCTTCAGACTGAATTCTTCCGACTGACTCCTGCCAACTGCCAACATATGACTGACTTCTGTAGTTTTAACCCCATATACATACTTCTGCTCTCTGACTACTGCCCACTTACTATTGTCGACTGACTTATGCTGCCTGATTCCTGCCGACTGTATCCTGTTAACTGATAACTACATTCTGACTCCTTCATACTGATACCAATAAACTTACTCATGTTATCTCTCTTATACAGCCTGATACCTGCCGACTATATCCTGTAGATATTTTTTTCCATAAATCTGACTCCTGCCAACTTGCTACTGTAGTCTGATTCCTACCAACTGACACCTTCTGACCTACTCCTGTCCACTCTCTCCTGCAAGCTGAATACTGCATACTGATACCTGCAGATGGACTCCAGCAAAGTGATTCATGCAGACCGACTCGTGATGAGTGGCTCCTGTAGACTGACTCCTGCCCTTCTGACACATGCCGACTGACTACAGCCAAATGACTAGTGCCAAATAACTCCTTCCGACTGACTTATGCATACTGAATTATGCCCATTGACCGAAGCTAAATGACTTCCATCTCTCTGACTCCTGGTGATTGATACATGCCGACTGACTCCTGCCTACTTCCTACAGTAGACTGACTCCTTTAGACTGAATCCACCAGTTTGACTACTGCTGACTGAATACTACCAGATGTCACTGATGACTGACTCAAGCCGAGAGAGCTTGGCTACTGGCTCTTGCCGAATGACTCCTGCAGACTGACTCATGCTCTCTGACTAATGCAGAATGGCACCTGAAGTCTGATTTATACAGACTGACTCCTGCCGACTGTTTCCTCTATACTGACTCTTTCAGACAATCTCCTTCAGACTGACTCCTGCCTAATGAATCCAGACTAACTGTCTCCTTGAGACTGACTCCTGACGGACTCTAACAGACACCTAAAGACATACTTCTTCAGACTTATACATTCTGACTGACACTTGCAGATTTACTTAAGCTGACTAACTCCTTGTGAGTGACTCCCGCAGACTCCTGCAGAATTACTCCTGCCTACCAAATGCTGCCTATTGATTGCTGCAGAATGACTCCTGCAGACTAACTCCAGATGACTGAGTAATGCAGTGTGACTCCTGCCAACAGACTTCTACCTATTGATTCATCCAAACTGACCCCTATCGAGTGATTCCTGTAAATTAAATCCTACCCACTGAATCCTGGTGACTGAATCCTGCAGACTGACTTGTGCAGCCTTACTCCTGCAGTTGGGCTCGTGCAGACTGACTTCCTCATGCCCGGTTGCACCATTGAGGTTCAGCAATGATCTAGGATCAAAAACCGGTTTGATCATGGTTCAGCACATTTGGTTGTTGCACCATTGTGCCTGGCGCGCCGAATTAAGATAAATTTGAACCTCGCCTTGAATGTGCATTTTGGTGGTTCAGGGGGATGATCTCGGACAAAGGAAATACAAGTGCTTTATTTTAAAATGTCAAAGTTATATTGAAAATAATTTTGTTTAAAAAAAATGGCATGAACATTCAAATATTCGGTATTTAAGCTCTGTTTGGCACTTAAAAATACAATTTTTTAAGTGTTTCTAAAGCGAACAGAGAAGAATAAAAGTCTTTGGTGAATATAGGTTATGTAAAGATAAAAGCACAGTTAAATGTTTTTATTTAAAATAAACAAATTTGATAATATTCGAAATGTTTAAAAATGGATTTGGTTGTTTTTACCGTTCTACAATGTAAATTGAGACTTTTACAGAAGCATAAGAAACAATGCATTTATTTAATTAATGAAGGTATTAATGTTTTGTAAAGAGAAAATGAAATTCATGAAATCATAATACTGGACAATCCATTCAGAATATCAGAAACCGTCTTAATTTTCCGCACGAGCTAAATCTCACATCGGATTTTTTGCTCACGAAAGAGGCACCATAGCCGACAAATGTAGTTGGAAAATACGCCAAAAGATAGCGCTAAGTACAATTTTTTTTTGGGAATTCAAAACAACATTATAAACACTTGAATATCATTCAGTAAAATGCGTACAACAAATATGTTACTTAAAACAGGTAAAACATCGCACCATCTAGTTCTATGTACACTACATACTTCAATAATATTGGTATTGAAAATAACGAAAAAAGTGTGTGCAAAGTGTTTCCAATCAAACAAAACAACTGAAACTGTAATTTTGCAGTGCATTCAACTTAATTATATAGTCAAAAATTCTAGTCTTAAGAGAGAATGTACACAGATACTTATGAATTGTCTCCGAACTTTAAAAGAACAGTTGCATCATGATGTCACGAAATGAGAGCCAATCACAAACAGCCACAAACAGTGTTTCATCTCAGTCCTAGTTTCGAACTGATATCACGAGATCTACGATTGGAACTCAGCAGTTCGCATTGGTGCAACACTCGTACATTGGAACTCGGATCAAACTGAAGATCGTGTTTGAACCAAGATCTTAGGATCTTGGTTCAGGATGGTTAATGCTGCAACCGGACGTCAGTCGTACTCCTTCAGACTGAATTCTTCCGACTGAATCCTGCCTAATGACCTGTGCAGAATTTCACTTGCATAATAACTTCTTAAGGTTAACTTTTGCACACTGACTCCTGTTAACAGACTCCTGCAGACTGACTCCTGTACACTGATGTCATTAGACTGTCTACTACAGACTCACTAATGCTGCCTGTCTCCTTTATTCTGAGTCCTGCTGATTGACTATGAGAGTAACTCTGGTATTATGATTCCTGCTGACATAATCCTGCAGACATATTCCAGCCAATTGACTAAAGCTTACTGGTATCTGGTCTCTGACTTCTGGTAATTGAGTCATGCCAACATACTCCTGCGTACTCCCTACATGTGACTCTCCGGCCTACTGACTCCTACAGACTAATTCCAGCCGACTGTCTATAATTTAAATTAACTCCTTACAAGCTGACTCTTACTAATGCAGATTGACTCGTGCAGACTACTCCAGCAGACTGAAACCTGAAGACTGAATATAGCTGGCTGACCAGTGCCGAATAACTCCTGCTGACTGACTCTTGCAGGTGAGTTTTTTAAGTATGACTCCTGCCAATGACCCCTTCATACTGCCCCATGCCGTCTGATTACTGCAGATGGACTTCTGAAAACAGACTCTTGCAGACTGACACCTGCAAATGCATCTTTTAGAATAACTACTGCTAGAGGACTCCTTCAAATTTACTTCTGGCAACTGACTTCTACAGATAGACTTCTTCTACCAGAACTCTGAAAACAGACAGCTGTAGACATACTACTCCCGACTTACTCTTTTCAGACTGACAAATACCGTATCACTCTTGGAGAATGAATAAAGAAGACTAGCTCGTACAGACTGTCTCTTTCCGACAGTACCCTGCCCATCCGGCTAGTAAAGATTAACTCCTGAAAACTTACTCATATAGACAGACTCAACCCGAGTGACTCCAGCAGATTGATTCCTGCCGACAAACTAATGTGCTTTGACTCATGCTGACTAACATGTTCAGAATAGTTCCTGCAGACTGACACCTGCAGAGTGATTTCTGCTGACTGACACCTGTCTACTGACTCCTTCCGACTGACTATCTGAATGTTACTGCAAGCTGACTCATGCTGACTGACTCCTGCAGACTAGATCGTGCAGGATGACTCATTCAACAGACTCCTGCCTATTGATTTCTACAGAGTAACATCTGCACACTGATTCCTGTAAACAGACCTCTGCTAACTGAATCCTTCCGAGTGATTCCTGCAGACCGACCCCTGAAGAGAGATTCGTGTAATCTGACTCCTTCCAACTGAATCATGGCAGCTGGCTACTGCATACTGACTCATTCATACTTACTACGGCAGATGGACTCCTGCAGCTTGAATCCTACAGAAGGGATCATGCAAACAAACTCCTCTGGACACACTCCTTCTGACTGAATTCTGCTGTCTGACTCCAGGCTACTGATCCTTAGATTACTCATGCATGCTGATTCCTGAATAATTCATCATGCAGTCGGACTTATGCAGACTGACCCCTGTTGATGAACTCCAGCAAGCTGACTTTTGCATATGGAATCCTGCACTCTGACTTATGGATACTAATCCAGCAGAATAGCTAATGCAGAATAGCTCCTGCCGACTGTGTCCTGTGGACGACTTATTACCGACTGATTTTTTCCTATCTGATCCCTGTCGACTGACTCATGTATACTGACCCCTGCTAACTGATTCATTTCGACTGACCCCTGCCGACTGGCTACTGTAGACTTACTTAAGTACACCGACTCTTCCATACCTTCGGACTATCTCCTACAAATTTATTCCTGCTGAATAGCTCATGTAGACTGATTCGATGTTATTGATAACTACAGACTTATTCCTTCCATCTGATTCCTGCATATAAACCCTTGCAGACTTACTCTTCATTATGACTAATTCATGTTAACTCCTGAACTCTGACTCCTTCAGACTGGAACATTTTGACTTACTCCTTCCGACTGTCACCGGCAGACTGGCTCCTAGAAACTGATTACCACCAGCTCCAATCTGCCGACTAAAACCTGCCGATTGTCTGCTGCAGACGGAATCCTGCAGTCTGACTCTTACTGATAGACTCATGCAGGCCTACTCATTAAATAACCGACTATTTCAGACAGCGTTCTTCCTACTGAATCCTGCCTACTGATGCTTACAGAATGTTTCGTGCGTAATGACTCCTTCTGGTTAACTCCTGCACCTTGACTTCTGCCAAAAAATTCATGCAGATTGACTCCACCCAACTGACTCCTGTAGAGGGATGGCATTAGACTTAATCCTACAGAAAGACTCCTGCAAACTGAAACCTTTTTACCGAGTCCTGATGACTTATTATATAAGAGTTACTCCTTTATAATGACTCCTGCAGACAATTTCTGCAGAATAACTTTTGCAGGTAGACTACTGCTGACTGACTTCAGCTTTCTTAGTCCTGGTTACTAACTCATGCCGACTGACTCCTGCATACTGCTAACCAATGATTGACTCCTTTAGAGTAAGTCCCACAGACATACACCTGCTCTCTTACTACTGCCGACTTACTAATGCTGGTTGACACCTTCTGACACCTGCTAATTATTGCAGACTAACTCATTAAGACCGACTACAGCCAACTGAAATCTGTCGATTAAATTTGCCAACTGAGTCTCGAATACTAACTCCTGAAGATTGACTATTGCAGTCTGACTAATGATCCCTCGCTCGTGCAGACTGTCTTCTTCTGATATAATCCTGCAGACTGACTCCTGAAGTCTGACTCCTGCCGACTGACTCTTGCATACTGTATCTTGGAGATGGACTCCTGCAGTCTGACTACTGTCGACAGACACATACAGACTGACTCATGCAAATTGTCTCCTACAGACTGTCTCGTACAAATTTTCTCCTACAGACTGATTTCTTCCAAATGAATTCTGTCTACTGACTTCAGCCATCTGATAAATACCTAATGATTCCAGTGGTCTAACTCCTGGAGACTGACTCCAGCTAACTGACTCCTGCAGTCTGATTACTACATACTGACTCCTACTAACTGAGTCATGTAGACTGACTGACAGATTGTCTCCTGCCGACTGAGTCATGCCTTTTCACTTGCTGAATGACTCCTGCAGATAGATTCCTGCAGACAGATGAGACACTAATGTGTACTGATACCTGCCTACTGACTCCTACAGATGACTACTTCACACTAAATCCTGCTGTTTGACTTATCCAGAATGCCATCTGCAGAATGACTTCTGCAGACTAACTCCTACCAACTGACTCCTGCGACTGACTACAACAGACTGACTCTTGCAGACTGACTATTGCCGAATGAATTCTTCAAAGTGTTTCACGGTGACTGATTCATGCAGACTTACTCATGCCCACTGACTCTTGCAGACTGATTCCTGGAGATTGACTACAGACGACAGACTTTTTCCGAATAACTCCTTCCGACTGACGCCAGCTGACTGAACCCTGCTGAATGACTCATGCCGACTGATTCCAGCAGGCTGAACTTGCAGACTTGCAATTGCAGACTGATTCTTCAGAATGACTCCTGAAGATTGTTTCCTGCAGACTGACGCCTGCCCAATGCATCCTTCAGAATGACTCTTGAAGACAGACATTTAAAGTGTGACTCCTGCAAGCTAACTTCAAATTGACTTTTGTCAACTGAATCCTACAGACTGACTCCTTCTACCAGAAATAGGATGACTAATTCATGGCCACATTCTCCTGAATATTGACTCCTACAGAATGACTCCTGCAGACTGATTCCTGCAGAATTACTGATGCATTATGATGCTTGCCAACTGACTCTGCTTATGGACACCTGCAGGATGACTCCTGCAGATCGACACCCTCAGTCTGACTCATGGCAACTTAATCGAACATTTAGGCTCATACAGACTGGCTCCTGCCGACAAACTCTAGTCTACTGTGTCTTGCTGAATGACTCCTGCAGACTTACATGAGTAGTCTGACAATTGCAGACTGACTACAGCTGACTGATTCCTACAGAATTACTCCTGCTGACAGATTCATTCATACTGACACTTGAAGGAAAATATCTGCAGTCTTACTAATGCTGCCTGGGTCCTGTAGGCTGATTCCTGCTGATGGACTCCTGTAGGCTGTCTCAGGCTGTGTGACTCCTTCAGCTGCTTATTGCGTTATGACTACTGCTGACTGACACTTGCAGACCGAATCCTTCTGGTTGTCTGGTGTAGAATGATTCCTGCCAACTGTATCCTGCCGACTGATTCCTGCCACCTGAATATTGCCGACAAACCCCTGCTGACTGAATCCTGCAGACTTACTTTAACAGTCTGTCTCTTCTATACTGAAACATTGAACGTGACTCATGCAGGTTGACTCCTGCTTTGTGACTCCTTCACCTGACTCCTGCTTTATGATTCCTTTCGACTGACACCTGCAGATTAATTCCAGCTAAATGACTCTTACCGACTGATTTCTGCAGACAGACAACTGCCGACTGCATCCAGAATACTGTCACCTACCAACTCTCTACTGTACACCGACTCCTACAGACCAGCTCAAGCCTACTCTTTCCCACCGACTAACCCCTTCATGCTTATTCTTGAAGAATGTTTCCTGTCGACCTACTCCTGCTGAGTTATTCCTGCAGATGACTACTGCTGATGAAGCATATAAAATGTAAAATTCTCTTAATTTCGATAGATTGTTAAATTTATTACGGAAACATGAACATATCGTTTTTAAGATAACATGTTTAAACTAATGATGCTGTACTTAGGTCTGTTTTGCACTGAGTTAACGAGATGTCAAAAGGGATGATATTTTATTTTCTACATTAATATTTTAATAGTGAATGTAAGTTTTGAATAATTTTCTTTTTCAAGTATTTTGGTTCTGCAAATTAATGTTTTCATTTGTTTATTTATAAATTGGACAAAGTAATACATTTAAAGATAGTTAGTGAATTGTAATTTTTAACTACATGAATTATTAAAATATGACAAAAAATAAGAAATGTATGTATTTTAAAATGTATTATTTTGTATTGAAATTTGTTTGTAAGTTTTGTTAAGTTTATTAAACTTGCATGGACGCCGGCAGCAGGGTGCAATGGGGTGAACTTGCACCCCCCTGTCAGGAAAGAAAATACATAGAAAAAATTAAAATTTTTTTTATTAAGAGACTGTTTGGATTAAATCTGAAGGCGTCTAGGCTGCTGTCCAAATTTGTTCTTCACCTTGTCAATAAAATCAGTATCCTCCTCTACTCTTTTCCTGTGAACACTGAGCATGCACAGGCCGCTGAGCCACGCGTCTCCCAACGTGCTAAATGTACATTCAATGCTACATGTTGTTGTTCGAATAGTTAAACAAATTTTGATTACTTCACATACGGCTGGGTAAAACGGAGTGGCTTGAGCAATTACATCTGCGTATTCAACAACATATACATTAAAAACTGCATTATTTGCTTTATTTGTCTTCATCATCTCGTACTATGTGGTAGCCTCGGCAATAAAATTATGTAGAAGACCTCCGTAGAGGTTCTGTATATCTTCTGCTACCGATAAAAATGCTGATTTGTCTAATTTTCTCATATTTTCTTGGTGAAGCTGCATAAGCGCAAATGCTTTCTTGTGTGCTGAAGAAAATCGATTTTTTAGAGAAGAAATAATAGAATCTAAGTATGGGATAAATATAGATGTTTTGAAAACTTCTTTCACATTTTTAGATGGTTGATTTGATCTGTAAGTCTGTTTTGCCACTACTCGAGGACGCTTAAATTTAACATCAAGTTTTTCGCAAATTTTTTGAGATTTCTCGAAAATGACCCCAAACTTCATAGATGCATTATCGCGGTGAGATTGAAGTACATCAGTTTATTTATTTATGTGATTGTGTATTGCCTTTATATTCTCATTTGCTTCTTGTTATTGATTGCACACGGGTTCAAGTTTTGCAGAATAGGCAGCAATTACTAAAAGTGTCCCAATGTATGTTGAAGTAGTTGCAGTCGTGTAGAGCTGATACGTTTTGGTTATCGTTGCAGAGTTCGGCGCGTCCTTTTTAGGTTCTTCTAAAACTTGTACAATAATCAGAAAGTTTTCAGAAAATTTTCTGATACTTTTGTACTTAGATGTCCAACGCGTTTCACAAAATAGGGGTACATTTGGAATTTTATTCCGCCGCAACGTACTCTCTCTAAAAAAATTTATAATGTTCTTTGTAGTCCCAGCAGTATTTCTCAATTCACTGACAGTATTCAGGTCATTAATGACAAGATTTAATACATGACTTGCACAGTGGAAAAATAGGGCTGAAGGATATTTATCATTAATAATTTTCTGAGCACCACCTATGTGACCTGCCATTGCAGCACACCCGTCGTATCCTTGGCTAACAAGTTTATTTAAATCAAAATTATAATCTTGCAGGAAGCGAATAATAGTTTCTGAAATGGCTTTTGCGTTCAATTCTTGTACCGGTACATATCCGAAGATTTCTTCAACAATTTTTGTTATTTTATTATCTTTATCATAACGAAGATAGCGACCACCAATCGATGATTACTCTGTGCCACTAATATCAGCAGTCTCATCAGCCAAAACACGAAAAAGCCGAAGCATGTTTCACCTCCTTGAATTTGATGCGATATGTAGGCCTATAAGGAATTTTTTGCTCCTGATTCTAAATGATTCTTCGAAATCTCGTCTCCCGAGTCAACTCGAAAATGTAGCAGGTCTGTAACAACAGAACCCTCGTCCACTTTCCCACGAAGTGGAAGGTCATGTCGCCCTCAAAATAAAATGGTTGATACGATAGATCGAAGTTTTAAACGATTTTCTTCTACTTCCTTGTGATATGCCGTATTTAAATATTCATGAACGCTTAGTCCCCTTCTATCCATGATATTTTCAAATGTATTTGAAGAAGCCAGTGCGTCACAGTGCCATTTACTTGTCACATGAGACTATGCAGCTTCAAGAAACTTTGTATAATTGAGGCAAGGAGAAACTATAAACTGTTCTTGTAGACCGCGCTGCTCTGGAGGCCAAAATAAAACACATATCCTACACAGAGGTCCTTCGCTATAGCTGAGTAGGCTAACCACGGATATGTTGTAAGCTATTCATGTCGGAAAGCTCGTTTAGCATCAAGGATAACGTCATTTTGAAAAGTGTACGTTTTACTAGGGTTCCAAGGATGTCTTAGTAATTTCAAACGTAGATCATCATTGACTTGATAACCGAGGTCAAAACACAACCCAATATCCAATTTGTGCTTCTGCTAGAAAAATCGAGCGATGCATCTGCTTGAAAATCTTTACGCGCAGAGCTGCTACCTTTAAGCAAAAAGGATTCTTATTTAATAAATAAACTAATCAATTAACGCATTCAGAAAGAAAGTCAACAATATTTCATGAAAGGATATGATGTATACTTTAACAATTTTTGTAATAACAAATCAGTTAAAATTTAAAAAGTGATTTTAAAAGTTTTTATTAAATTATAAAGCTTTAAATTTTTGATGTATATGTTTATAACTTATATACATAAACATTCTAGAGAAAACAATGCAAGAGTTAAAATATTGAATGATAAGTTGCAAATTTAATACAGACTTTTTTTTCTATGTTTTATGGGTACTGGTTACGTTTTTTTTTCTTTCAGTGTAGTATAACAAAAATGTGAAGTATTTTCTATTATTATTTCGTTGTTTTTGAGTCTTATTTTCCTCTGTATGCGGATAATAAAGAATACATTAAATGATTTGGGTAGAAACACCAACACAACATACCTGAACTATCTGATCTGTCTGTATCCGGCCTGAATGTCTTAATATGAGGTTAATCACCTTTATCAGAATGATGATTACGTTTTTCACACAAAAAACGTCTTATGTCACTCATAACTTGAACAAAAATTAATTAGCTACACAACAAATTACCTAAAAATTACTATAAATAGCTGTTTAAGCATATTTATTACAGGCAACTTATTTACGCACTATCGACAACTACAATTATTAATAGGTAAATGTATTCGACTACCTTGTGTCGCGATTTGTGACCCAGGCTTGCTCCTCCTGTGCCTGATCTATATAGGTATAAACAGGAGACATCTTTCTGAGCAGCTTATTACTAGGGAAGTGCGATCAGGACTTCCCATTACTTTCATTCAGGCTTGCAGATTTCCACAACAGACTGCACATATTAAAATATGTACTTAATTACACACCAGGCTTTTAAGGTGCGCACTCCCCACAGACTTAGACATTGTCCGTAAACATGATAGATTTGAGCTCGGTCAATGCTCTAATTGACAGTAGTTGAATACTGCCAATAGAAAGAGTAACGCCCTTTCCAATCGCAGTGGGTGGATGTTCTCCACCCGAGGGTGGTTCCACCTCACCTGTCAACAGCAGCGTACGGAGTTGAATCCGTACGTGCCACCTTGATGGGGCCGAGTGCTATCCGCACTCTACAAACTCGCTTTGTAAACGATTCATCTTACTAGGCGGACCAGACCGTCGACCCTTCTTTGATGAGCACCAACCCTTTGAAATTGGCACCCTAGCGCGAATCAGCACGCTTGCGTTCCACGGCAGCAGCTACTGACCCTTCCAGTACTCAAGATGCCCGCCCTCCAGGCAAGTACCCACCTCCAGATCTCCTTCTAAGCAGAAGGTTCAACCACTGCCACCCAGAGTCCGACCCGCGATCAGCACGGCCTAAGCCGGGGCTTTCACACTGATCCCCTGGGTACCCACAATTTTCAGACATGCACACTGAGTTTTCACCCAGAGCAGCCCAGCCACTCCAGGACGCCAGACAGACCCTTAATCAGGACTCCGCCACCCCGAGATCATCCCCAACCTGCCACAAGTCAAGGCTCAGTTTTGGGAGTGCAATTCGGTTCGCGGGTCTTCACCGCAGGGCGAAGAATATATACAGCCTCTGGAGACTGCACATAACCTCGCCATGACTGATTATCTGTGCACAGACAGGCCGTAACCGCCTTCAATCGTCCTCACTCCGTTAGCCATGGGGCGGCCCCCATGTTACCAGTCCATACCGCGAGGAGGTGGAGATGGACTTGAGCAGTGCTAGGCTATATATTCGCATTACTGCCCCATTAATGGAGATGAGTTGGAAGCTTTCATAGTGGCTGGGGAACACCCAAGAGGATCACTACTTCCCATGAGTGGGCCCCACCGGAGTTCACCGAAGCTAACTATTACACTTGCGCCGGTTTACCACCACTAGAACCTGTAACCAGGGTAAGACCCAACTGGAGCAGTCATTCCATAGCCGTTACGACTACTCCACCAGGTACTCAGTTTCTAGGCTCCCCCCTACTAGGCGGACGGCTCATGACCGGTGTTCAGGCACCCAGTCCCCTCATCTTACATCCATTATAGGTTGGTTGCCAGACCACAGCCTGCACCCAACCCGGCCTCACAGGGCCATTAATAGGTACAATTAGAACAGCGTGAACTGACGCGGTCGCAGGCGGGAAATCCCCCGCATCCGTCGCGCGGCAGCGGGGATTCCCCGAGCAATAATGCCAACCATCGACTACAGAGATTAAGTATGTGAAATATATTCAATCAAATACATTTATCTACATAATATACATGTATAATTCTATATTTTATATTAGTTAATTGTATAATGTGTGGATGCAGATGCACCTTCCTGAAAGTAATCCTGGCGGCGCCCATGTAACCTCGTACGATATTTTTGAACTGTCAGTTTGAACTGCCGTTGAACATGGTACCATACGATTCGCAGAACGTTTTTGATAGAATGTTTTCATACTTTGTTACGGACGGGTGTTTCCCGAGCGCTGTTCACTATTATTATTAGATAAATTGTGAAATGTTATCAAGTGCACTTCGAGATGAGTGGCTTGGCTTACCACATAGGCAAAATAAATAAGAGTCCGAACATAGTCGGAGAATTATTTTCAATAAAAAAAAAAAAACGTGCTATCTCCATATCCATCCAGACTCCAGAGTACGACTGCTCCATGAATCATAACACCCTATCCTTCTTTTCCCGACCACCAGCACACAAACGTGTGAAAGTGTTTTCCAGTAGTGTTTTAAGGATTGTTTTTTGCGACTCTCGACACAAACCAGTATTAAATGTCCTATACTGCCCTATGATATCCAATTGCTCATGCTTATACTAGAAGCTGGACAGAACTTATTTATTTTATAAGATTAACAAGGCATTAGACAAGT
The DNA here is from genome assembly GCA_002778355.1 of Clitarchus hookeri. Taxonomy (NCBI): domain Eukaryota; kingdom Metazoa; phylum Arthropoda; class Insecta; order Phasmatodea; family Phasmatidae; genus Clitarchus; species Clitarchus hookeri. The sequence continues at coordinate 289,287 of NQII01003004.1, forward strand.
CATACATATGGGCGAACTTTCTAGTTCAGCACAATATGAAACTTTCTAAATTAGTTAACCCTTTTTTTTTTTTTAACTTTTTTTATTGGTAATTTGTTAAGGTTGCTCAGGAACTTTAATTCTGCATAAGAAATTGTTATATTTATTAGGTCAAGGCGAACCGGGTAAAGTAATTGGTTTTTTTAGAATCTTCGAATTTATTAAATTAATTTAAAGGAAATGATAATGTTTTATTTTCTTCTAGTTGAGGATATTGGTATACAAGTACATGTTACATATAGGCATTTTTGATGTGCTGTGTTACACGAGTGCAGGTCCTAAACAATTCAGTAATTAATTTGGACATATAACTACATCCTTCGGTATTATAATGCCTATAATTAAAATTGGAGATATCTTATATGCACTATCTTGACACACTGTTTGTTGCGATCCAATGTGTTGTCCTAGTGAAATTAATTTTATTTATTTAATTACATCTGTAAACTATACAAAAAACCACTGTGTGGCTTTACAGTCTCATTAATTATGACAGAAAAAATGACTTCCTCAAGTTAGATCCTTATAGCAAGTTTGTGTATTAGCGACTTGTTTTGGTACACCTACGATAAATGTCAGGGAGTAAAATATAACCTATATCCTTCGCAGCTCACTTAAGATGTCTGAAATGGATTGAAGTTATGAAGTAAACCGTAGTTTTGAGTCAACACTTGAGGGTGACCAAGGGGTACGAGACACAGCAGTTCCAGTGATGCCAGAACAGGGTCTGGAAGGGCATACTGCAAACATCACACCAACAGAATTCGGGGAGCCTAACTATAATGGGAATTATTTGGTAGATATTCAACTCACTACAACACACAGTCAGAGAACAGAACTGAGTTAACAGCCTAAACCAGGTACAGCACTGCACAATCTGCCTTCAAATTCACAAAGAAGCAAAGTAACTGGTGGTACATCAAATGTTGAGTTGTCACAGTTAACACAACTTACACTACAGATGCAGCCTCAGATTGAATCAGAGATGCAGGGAATGCAATCCTAGATATAATGAAAAATGTAGGGAATGTAATCTCAGATTGAATTAAAGTTGCAGGTATATGTGTCTGAAATAAACAGTCATATGCATAAAGTAAGGCCTAAACTAAAAAAAAACCTGAATAATATGCGGTCTCATCTTACACAAATTAGTAGTAATTTAGAGCTAGTAGGAAACTGTTTGTCTAGACCTCAAGCTGTGAATGAGTCTCACACCACAACTATACATTATCTGCAACAGGAGTTGGAAAAATTGCAGATAGAATCAGATTATCTTACCGAGTGTGTCCAAGTACTTGTGTAAGAAAATGACAGAACAAAAGTAGAAAAACTAAATTATATTACTCAAGTAAGAGAGGCAGTTGAGAAGACACTATTATTGAAATGACACATGCAATAACACCAGCGATGCAATATGAGCACCTGTCGAGTGAGGGAACACCTAGGAGCAATGTTGGTCTAGAATCCCAAAAGAGTAATTGTCTCCATAATGCCACAGCCACTGTAGTACACCACCCAGCCAGACATTGGGTGCCAAATGTCCCAATATTCCATGGCAAAACAACTGAAAATCTGGTGATATTTTTTAAGCAATTTGAGGAGTACTGTTGTTTTTCCGAACTGCCAGATACAGAAACAATAAAACGCCTAGAAGTAGCTCTGAAGTATTGCACATTCTTTGGATTGGAGGTAAATAAGATGCGATTCACCTCCAATGAGCAGTTTAGGGCCCAATTTTTACAGAAATTCGGGAGTATTTTAATTAATCTGAACCTGAGGGCTACACTGAAGTGGACCCAAAGATTTCTGATAAGGAGTTTATCTCTATTGTATTGAATCAGTTACAAGTAGAATATCAGAAGAATTCGGAACTGTATTACGTCTCATCCATTAACGAATTCAGAGACCAGCTGCTGAAATATGACAGACTCTAGAGGCTAAGTATGTCACACCATTCTAAGGACCCCGACAAACTACCTCCAGTCAGACAGCCTCCACTTTATCAATCATGGAATAAGCAGAGAGGACTTATGTCAATACATTGCATTTTGAAGCTTCTGTGAACAAAAGATGAAATAATGGCAAAAATAAAGGCAAGGAAATAGCTAATGTGAGTTTGATTGCAAAACATAATGACCAGCCATACGAATGCCAAAAATAAGGTCTCAGGCGAGAATGCAATAGGAATCATGACAAGAACAATCATTCCAGTAGTCTAACAGTGCATGCTATGAGTGGCCTTACAGTTATACAGAACCACCATCTGAAAATCAAGGTCGATGCCATACACTTCTTACCAACGACAACCTCACTCAGTGCACAGTCAGCAACCAACACAAGCATTCAGCCAAATACAATTTCCAATATTCAGCCAATTTCCACCTAATTATCCTAAGGTGATCAATGGTCACAATGCTCATTCACCAAACAATAATGTTGTTGGTCAAAATGATAGTCAGAAACATAGTCTAAACCAACAATCATAGTGCATGCAGCACACAATTCCTCCAACATATAAGTGATGAGCCCCAGTAACCAAAATCACCTAACAGTCATCACAAACCAACAACTGACACATTGTGCATGGACGAACCAATCGCAAAAGCTTAAGTTACACTAATCAGGGGCAATGAATGTATCCGAACGTTGAACCCAGAGTTGTGGAGCCAGATGGAGACCAGTATTTGTGATAATATTACTAATAAAAAGTCAAATAATTTAATTTACATGAAGTTATTAGTGACGAGAAAATATGTACCCGAAATAAAACGCTGTTTTATGACAATTTGGATTATGGAATCCTAAGGTGATTTTCTACTTGATGATGAGGGAGAAGTTCAAGAGAGAACTTATAAAATCTATGTCTTGAGTTGCTGCTTAAATTGTGTGGATTTCTGATTTCTGTATTATTGGCTAGAGGAGCTGAGTGCAGTTACCCATGTTACCAGAGTCACAAATAAAATTTTTGGGGAAACAACTAAAACTTGTCATGTGATTAATAAACAGACAACATAGTGTTTAGAAGGCGTTGACAAACCAAAATTAACTGGATTATTAATAGTGAAAGGTATATCAAAACATGTTATTTTAGAAACAGACTTTCTTACAGCCAATGCAATTAGATTAGATTTTCGTGCTTTGATTGTGACATCAGAGTCGAGTGAAATGCCGATGAAACCAGCGAGATGGACATAGTCGGTCAAGTTTATGGGAACATTTAAAACAGGGCAAAAACTATTCGCTGTTGTATTGAATGGGAATACCAGTTTTGCAGCATCTAGCGAGGATATAAGGCAGGCAGTGAAAACCATCTTTGTCTTAGAAGAATCACAACAAGCAGACCTACAACAGCTTTTGTTCATATATTCAGATACGCTTTAAAAAAAAACAGGGTCTAAATCGTTTCTACCATGCAAAAATTACTCTGATACCAGGAGCGCATTTTCACAAGAGAATCTGCCTGGTATCAGTGAAGTACCAAGTGAAGCTGAAGTTTTTCTGAAACAGGTGATCAGCTGGGGAATAGTGAAGTGAGAAGGAATCCCCAAGAGTAACCTCATAGAGTGTTAATGCAAGTATGTTGGCTCAGTTAGGCTATGTCTTGATGCACTGAATCTCAATAAGATCAAAGTAAAGAACAGAGAAGCAGCTATTCAAACTAGTGACATTTTACGATTGTACCAAGGTGTCAAATTTTACCACTTGAAGAAAAACTCCATTTTTGTTCAAGATCTGACAGTCTGTTTTCCTGGTAATGCTGTTCGGAATTGGCAATGCCATTCCTGAATTCGCATGATGTGTAGATGTGACACTAGGTAAAGAGTGCGAGTGATTTGCCAGAGCATACTTGGACGACATCCTTATTACTTCAAAAACATACGAAGATCACATCAGATAACAAGGCATTTTAATGAGTAAACTCGAAAGGGCAGGAATGACCGTGAAGCTTTACAAACCTGTTTTTTGCTTTTACGAGCTACCATTTCTGAGACATATTCTTTGTCCCACAGCCATCAAAACTGCACCTGACAAGCTGTTAGCTATTAAACGGTTTCCAACTCCAAAGAATCCAAAACGGTAACCTACTTTCATAGGAATTGTTAGATTCTATCGAATTTATTCAAATGAAATTGCAAAGTTAGCATATCCATTTTTTCAGCGGTTGAATGACAAAGTTTGGTTATTGCACGAGGAGGAACAGAGTGCTTTTGAAGGGCTCAAATATATTTTCCTCCATGAAAGAGTTACTCACCATCCTGTAAAGAATCCAGAGTTTCTTATATATACGGATGCCTCATCATATGCTTTAGGCGTAAAGCTAGCTCACTGTGATGATAATGAGGTTGATATAACAGTCGCAATGGCATGTCACACTTCGAAAAATGCAGAAAGAAATTATACACTTACAGAATGCGAAGCCCTAGCGATTATATGGAGTTTGCAGAGATATTGAGATTACCTATTGTACATCTAAAAACTGCCAAAATATTTCGTAGTAGGTTAACCAGATGGTTCCTACTGGTACAGGAGTTCGATGTTGAAATCAGATACATAAATTATACTGACAATGTTGTAGCTGATTATTTAAGTGGAGTTCCTAACCAAACTTATGAGACAGTACCACAAAACCAGTCTCCAAGAGAATTTCTGATAGCAACTTCAAGACCAAGCAAATATTTAATAAATAGTGCCTAGATTAACAGAATCTTAAAGTACATTATAAAGTTGCAAGATGCTGATGAACAGGGCACAAAATTAGTTAAGATGCTATCAGATGCAGAACTGGAGGACCAGATGCATAGGGTATACTATATTTCACAAGTCGGTATTTTGTTTCACCATGAGATGACTAAAACCAAGTTTCATGAATACTAGAAACCTGTAATGCCAGCAAATTAAGGTTTCAGTTTATTTGAGAAGTACATCTTTTATTAGCTCATTGTAGAACTAACAAAGTTTTTGAAGCTTTCTTAATAGCCTGGCTTACAGAGAGATGAAACTACTGTAGTAAGATCATGTCTGACTTGCCAGAAGGCAAATCATACTCAGGAAATTCTGAAGTGTGAACAACAACCTATTATTCAACAAGATTAATAAGTATTGTTTCTGTTGACATTTACGAACCATTACCCAGGTCAAAAGCGAATACTAAGTATTTTTTTGTGATGATGGATATCTTTTTCGAAGTTCACGAATTTATATCCAATTGTACAAGCAAATTACAAGAATTTGACAGCTAAAATAAAACTGTTTATAAAGGAAGTGTGAAAACTAACATACACATTTTCTGACAAGGGTACTCAGTTTACCAGTGAAGTGTGGCAACTTGGTCTGAGGAAATGAGATATAATACCAACAACTGCTTCTCTGCGCCATCCCCAAAGTGATCCAGTCGAAATGAAGTTAAAGACAATTGGGAATATTTTGAGAGTTTGCCGTCATTATGGCCGACAAAACTGGTTTGAAACGATTCGGCTTAACGAGTTAGTAATGAATCATACAATTCACTCAAGCACTGGTTTTACGCTCTTCGAAATCATTGTGGGTGAGAGTTCTAATCCAGTGGATGTGAGATATTTTCCAAGTTTACCAGATGTTACAACAAGCCATAAAAATATGCAAGAGGAATTGATACAATTTGTGAGAGCAAGGTTAAACCTATCCGCAGAACGAAGGAGAAGGCAGACCCAACCGAACTAAAATTTCAGAATTTGCCATGAGGAATATGGTACTATTCAAGACAAACCCTGGTAGTAGCCTACTTGACAATATTGGTAAGATATTATAAAATTTATAAAATGGTCCATTTGAAGTATTTAGGAGAATTAAAGCAAACTGTTCCTCTTTAGAGGACACTATTACAAAACAATTTGTTGGTAATTTTAACATAAATTCACTAAAACCATTCTGGAATCTCGTTTGGGAACCGAATGATCAGTAATAAGATGCAGTCTGCCTGTACAAGCTGTCAAGAATGTAATGTGAATACGAATGGAAGGGCACTACTAAATACATGAAGATCGTGTTGACAACGTTGAGGATTTATGAATATACTTGCAGCGACTGTGGATTGAAGCCCATATTGTTGTTGTATTGTTTTATGTCACTGAGTGTTTGGAGGAAATATACCCGAACCGAAAATTAGTGTTTATATATATATAGTGTCATATCGCTCCCTCAGGTCGAAGCAATGCCTATATGTTATGGCATTTCCATGAAGAGAAAAGAGTGTAGTGCCTGTGCCCGTGAGGAATACCCAGGGTACATGTTGCTTGTATTCAAGATGTCGATAGTGGGTTTTTTCCTTCGATATTTGTTTATTTAGTATAAACATTGTTTGTCATATTTTAAACCTATCTCTTCATTATATAATTCCATAAATGGAAATTATGCCATTGTTGTAAGTTTTCTTTGGTATGTTTCAGTATTTATCTCCAACTTAGGGCTAATTCTTACAAGAGGATCCTATATTTGTGTACGTCTTAGTAGTATATAAATGGGGGTTCTGGGACACCTGGCGCCTGGCAAGGGAGCAGGGAGCAGATTGCGCGCTACCCCCTACCCGCGGCAGCCGATGACGTCACCGCGACGCGCGCGGCGCATGCGCTACGCAAGGCGCAAAGCTCTCATCGCTGATTGGCTACGCAATGCTCTAAAAAAAAGACGCACGTCACTACGCGAGGCTCTCACAATGTGTTTCGAAAAGGAATTTTTGTAATTTTTTTAAATTTAACTTTTTTAACAGATTAGCCGCGCAAAGCTCTCAAAACCAGCAAGTCATGTTAGGTGAAGAATGTTAACAAATAGCCATTTAAGCCCTACGCTAACTTATAAGCATAGTGAACGAACCGTTTATGATGTAGACACCAAATTCGTAACATAGACCAACAAGGATAATTACTAAATAGTAATTTAAGCCCTTTGCTAACTTATAAGCATAGTTGACATACCGTTTATGATTTCAGTAATTCATAACATAGACCTCGACGCAGACAAGGTCAATTATCAAATAACCATTTAAGCGCTATGCTAACTTACAAGCATAGTTGACGATCTGTTTAAGATATAGGCATCACATGTCAGTCGCTGACGTTACGCTACGAGACTCTACGCAAAATATAGACACAGGGGGATCTTAAAATTTTTTTTAAAATGATTAGCTATGCAAGACACTGAAAATAAAGTCACGCAAGGCTCTCTACGACCCAAAACTCANGAACCGTTTATGATGTAGACACCAAATTCGTAACATATACCAACAAGGATAGTTACTAAATAGTAATTTAAGCCCGTTGCTAACTTATAAGCATAGTTGACAAACCGTTTATGATTTCAGTAATTCATAACATAGACCTCGACGCAGACAAGGTCAATTATCAAATAACCATTTAAGC
>NQII01003005.1:1910-38598 GCA_002778355.1 Clitarchus hookeri
ACGCCGGCCGACGCTTACAAAGCGATGTCTCCTCTAGGCGCGAAGTTGTGTACTCTAGTGTAGCATTCCCGTCGTGCCACGATCAACTGTGTAACTGGTCGCCACACTGTTGCCCCCACACGCTGTCGTACACTAGACGTCGCTGAGACCAGTTTACACTCTTCCACGCATCGCCGGTGTTTCAGCCCGCCGTTTCCACGCGTTGCATGAAGGCAGTACAAGGATAGAGAATTGGGTGGCTCCTGGACGTAGACGAGAAAGCGAGGGATCAAGCCTTGCGGTTCCAGTACGACCGAGTATCGTGACGCTACTTGCATTAGAATCCTGCAAAAAAAAATCATTAACGTTCTAATGTCCTCTAGTTTTATTTTCTCAGGCGTGAATAGGCATTGTTCCATTTGCAAACATTTATCTTAGTTCACGAAATACACAGTCTAATAAATATTAACACATGTGTCTGGGCTGCAGTTATGAGCCCTTGTCTAATCTTCACATCAGTAAAACCAGCGCATCCATGGCATCTTTCATTTACGAACTATTTGCGGTGTAAGTTTTAGGTGATTCATTCCTGTGTGTAATAAATACAGTTGTGTGTGTTCTCGCAAGTGTTACAAATGAGAAGAGGTGATTCCATATACAAATGGGAAAATAACCAGTATTTAGTTTAAAATATCAGAAATATTACAGATAATAGAAAACTTCGCACCAATTTGTTAGCAAACGGAGATCAGGAAACCCTGGAAAGTTAACTATAAATAACAAGCAGTCAGAAACAAAATAGGATTAAATGACGTAGTCCTGAGTAATTGCTAAAATTATAAGACAGATGATTAACCTCCATGTCAAAATGTACAAAAATGTTCGTTTTTTTTTTTGTAACAGACTAATCCGTTCCATTTGCGAGAAAATAGTTCCCCCACAATATTAAGAGTATCCAATACCTTGGACATATGCAAACTGGATTACTTGTGTGCCAATACAGTTGCCTACCTCCAAGGCATTGCACGACTGACGCGGATTCCACTCAGGATGAGTCCCTTTATGAATTACCTTCCTTGCTACTCATCCTTCATAAAGTTAAGCCCCCGCTTATAATCCTCGCTAAGAGCTCCAAGTAAGGCTTAAATCGCGTAAGATAAAAACAATGTTAATTAAATAAATATCAAAATTTACTTCGACATTATTGTAACCCTAACTTCACTTCCTTATCACAACCTAACTTCCCGTGGCAGGTTTCTCTAAATCCAACAAAGCTCAGAGTGGGTTTTACCACAGGTACTCTCGCTTCTACCGCCGCTGAAATGTATCGCTTCTCCTTTGCCTGATTTCACCCCGTCGCGTCGAGGAGTAACCATCACACTTTGAGGTCTATATTTCCAAGAGCCGGACAACTATGAGGGTTACTATGCTCTTGGCTTGCTCTCACGTTGCTGCCTCGTAATTACCGCGCGTAGCATTTGTACATTAAGAGTATTGTAGTATTTTCGGACCTTTGTTTTCCATTTGTTTGTGTATATTTACAAGGTACCGAATGAAATATTTATTTAATCCGATAATGGTGACATGGTTGTGTACGCGGCTAAAATATTGTATTACACGCAAACACATGAGATATAATTATTGCCGAGATTTTTCTTTCTAGGGGCGTGGGCCATGTTATACTTAGTAAGCAACACTGGTAAGAGGCGTTGAAAATGCAAGTCAGTACTCGCTGAGGTAAGAAAATATTCTATTGTTCGACACACATACAAGAAAGCCAAGAGACTGTCATACTGCACGAGTGGGGAATCGAAACCTACGGCTGTCTCAGGGTCTTATGTTCCAGATAATAACACATCTCTTCACTTATTGCTCTGGAAAGGTTAGCATAAAGGATAAAAATCACAAATCACGTGAGATTTGTAGATACATGTGTCGCATTTCACAGATACAAGGCGAGGTTAGTTTAGGAGATTTGTCTCTGTTATAAACTTCTCCTCAGTCCCTTGTTTAGCCAAAACGCACCAAAGAGGCATCTTTACTAAAAAAAACCTAATTAAAATAAATGCGTAGTAACTCAGCCTAATCTAATTCAACAGAACACTTGATCATGATTCAAATCCATAGTATTCCGAGGTAAATACGAGCGCAATCGCTCGCATTGCGGAGTTCACGTCAAACATTCATATTTCCTGTTGCAGTCGAACAATATGGTTGGAGCTAAAAAAAATCCTTCATATTCTATCTCCATTTCAGCACGAATAGGAGGAAAAGAGGAGGAGCACTAACACTGATAATAGAGCTGAATTGAGTGAGTGAGTGAGGATATTTGAGCGTATATTTTCAATATTAGATACGCAGTATGTACTTTTTTGTAAAACATAAATTTTCAAAATTCTTTACAAAAAGGGTTTACATGTTTCGGAAACATCTTCGCTGTAGGAAACTTCTTCTAAAAGTTTCGCGAAGAATACATTTTGTTTGAAACGCCTATTATTAAAATTAACGCACCGAGGCAAAATTTCCTTAACATGGGATTTCCTATTTTAAGCACAGCTGCCAGCCGGAGGGCAGTGCCCTTAACAACGAGGTCTTGAGAACTGATGAGGGTGGTTGAGATGAGTATGGAGCAGCGCCGGATTGAAAGGGCGGGGGAAACGGGAGATCCCCGAGAAAACCCGCCGACCAGCGGCATCGTCCGGCACGATTCCCACATGCGAAAATCCGGGAGTGACCCGGCCAGGTATTGAACCTGGTTCACTTAGGGGGGAGGCGATTAGTCTGACCGATCAGCCACCGCGGCCCCACTGATATTTGAGGAAAACACGTTAATAATATAATTATACTTAAATAATGATTATCAGGGTGGAAAATTCCTGTTCCATACTTATCATGGGAACCTAGTAAAAAAAAGGACAAATTATTGTACAGAGTCTCAGATAAAAAAACCAAAAACTTCTTGCTAAATTATGGAAAAATTACCATACCGTTTACCGAGGTAGCCCGCCTTCTGAGAAGTTTACTCAATTTGGAGGCGAAGAGAAACTCCTCAAAGTTTCATCGCAACAAATGAATGAAGAAAACCCACTGTTGTCTAAGTGCTACGTCTGAAATTGATATCCCACCCTAGAGAACAGGGAATTGTGTGGCAAGGACATTTTAATGCACGCGATGTAGTAGGCATTCATATTTTGGGGTATTTTTTAGTGTAGTCCTGCAGCTCCACATCATTCGTGTTGAAGCCGCCTCTTGCGTGAACAACGTGTACAATAGGTTTAAAACGGAATGTATGTTGCCTTAATAAAAACCATCAACACGAACAAGTAACAAAATTGCCGATATAAATAATCAGCCTACTTGCCCCTACACGAAGAACTCAAAGACTTGCATAAAATGAAAATTTGCGTTAAAAAGAGAGGTTAAGCTGAAGGGATTTATCACAGCAACATTTAAAAGTGATCGGTCGAATAGTTCCTGACATATGATGTAACGTAATGATGGCAGTATCNATTTATCACAGCAACATTTAAAAGTGATCGGTCGAATAGTTCCTGACATATGATGTAACGTAATGATGGCAGTATCTTCCAAAATGACAGACGATTGAAGATATTACGTCGGGAACGTGGTGCTTACTGCAGAGGCAGCGGTGGCGTAGTGGCCAGGGCGCTCGCTTCCCACCACGGTGATCCGGGCTCGATCCCCGGCGGGCTCACTCCCGGACCCTCGCATGTGGGAATCGTGCTGGACGATGTCGCTTGTCGGCGGGCTTTCTCGGGGCACTCCCGCCTCCCCCGCCCCTGCATTCCAGCGCCGCTCCATTCTAGGGCCTCACCTCTGTCATTCTCGGGGATGACTGTCACCTACGGGTCCCAGCTGGAAAGATCGTCACTCGGAGGGGGTTGCCTTGCCCTGGGTGCACTCCCCACACGCCATTTTTTTTGCACTGGTTTTAATCAGTTTATTGTTACAAGTACACGGCACATCACGCTTCAACACGGACCCCCTCCTCTATTTCATTAGCCTATCTTCCCAAGAAAAATGGGCTACAAATGCACACCTGTTGAATCCTCTAGTCTACTCAGCGCTCCTTAGAGTTCTCTCACCCTCGTGGGTGGAGTTATTTTTCCGTCGTCTCTAATGTTTGTTTTTCCTTCCACGTACTTTCATGGAAAACATACATTACAAGCGGTTAGATGATGCAACCCGGAGAGCATCCCGAGATTTGCCGAGTGTAGCCGAAGAGGAGATAACTGTCGGATGCTGCGCTCGTGCTCGAAAGTAAAAAATACGTAATTCCACTCTAAAAAAAACAGCTGCCCACGTACTCAGTACGTCAGATAAGATTGTTTCAAGAACCTAAAACCCTTGATTCCACACTGTGCGGGGGTTGTTTTGGTAAGGCTAGAATACTGTGCTGAAAAGTTATGGAGAAAAGTCCGATTTCAATATATTCGGTTTGGTACTACGCGTAGGTTACGTGGCTATTTTTTCGACACCTCGGGTGTTCTCGGTAAATGTCGGGGGAGCTCCTTCGTGCGAACTCTTGTAGCGGCATACATAGTTGTTTCTGCCCCTGCTCAGTGTGTGCATGGAGGTCTTCATCACAACACCACGGGCGCGAAAATGGTGCCGTCGTACTGCAGAAAAAAAACTTATACTGAAGCAAGAATCCTACACGCTGTCTTCAACTGAATTTTCTGCCACTTCGGTCTAAATCCCTTCAAAGACTTTGATTTTTCACGATCAGCGACATGGCGTTCAACTAGGTAATGCGACAAAGTTCCTATAAAACAGCAAATTAATTCTTTCTACATTAGTATTCCTCTGTTTCCGTCCAAATTGTGTTTTGAGGTATCGTCAATTTAACTTGTATGTGTGTAATATTTTTTTACTATGTTTTGATTTTGCTCACGTGGTTTGATGCTTTTCTGTGACCTGGCGTATTTATTTTTTTTTCAGTTGTCTTTCTAAGGTGATTGTAGTTAAATAGCAAAATTATTCTCCTCAGTATTTTTCTCCGTTATTTTACTTCTAGGGAAAACAACATTTGAAAAAAAATTAATTTATTTTCGTAACTGCAGCTTATGTTGTAGAGTGACGAGTTATAAAGCCACCTACAACGACTGACGATAGTTTTTTGCACGGAATGGTAATGTTTTTATTAAATCCTCCCCAAGAACAGTTTTTTTTTCACTGAAATAATACACAAAATATTTTCAACTAACGTACAATATATAAGTGTATTTAATTGTTGCGACTCTTTGAAATGTTTTATTAATAAGGATATTTTTTTCTGTTAGCTAGGACTTAGGTTTATTACGAAAATATTCCATAAATTTTTATACGGAAGGACAACGAAATTTCAATTTACTTTTGTGATTATGTGGGTTTTACGCTCCCTAACTGTTAAACTTAATAGAATTGTCCAGCTTAGGACTAACATAATATCGAGTAGCGAAGTCAAACACGAAAATTACGAATTTAAAACATAGGGTATAGGCGCTTACATGAAGTATTGAAAACTGAAATACTGTCAGGCAATTATTTCTGTGGAAAGCCCCGATGTTTATATGGCAAAATAGCGACACAACTGATATTGTTTGTGAGTAAAGGATAAAACAAAACCATTGTTGAACTCTGCTGTATCGCAATGTGTTTTTTTTTTTGTCCACACAATTGCTGAAGGCAACGAGACTTGATTATTGTGGCTCACATGCACGTTATTTCCGACATGACACAGTCCGAGTTGTGCNACCCTCACTGGTACGACCTTCTCGCAACACAAGCCGCACGTCATCATTCTTACGGAAAATTTTTAACACCAGCGTTAGGTTTCAACCTTTCCGACGTAAAACTACAGTTTATACGTTTGTTAGTCACATTTGTCCGAAGTCGTTTCTCCATTTTATTTTGGGACAGAAGTAATTTACGCCAGCGCTGAAGGTTTATGATAAGCGTCGGTGGCGGAACATCTGCAACTTGGGAGGGGGAGGCCTTTAGGTACCCCGTTAAGGAAAGGGGGGTAGATTTTTAGGTACCTTTCTTACGGTATTTTTGCTTCTTTCATAAATTTAATTTTTATGTTAACAAAACTTAAATTACATGCTGCATAAATTATAGGTAAAAGTTTATGATCCAGAAGTGAGGATGTATATATAAATAAGAAATACATTATGGCCATTCGTTATAGTCTATTCGCGGTTTCTTCACACATTTTGAATGAAAACTTTGAAAAACCACACTATGTATGACGTGTGTGGTAGCTTTCTAAATATGTCATATATCACAAGCGTTTTAGACTTCTCCTAGTATTTAAGTATTTAATTTTTTTTAAACTAAACTTGCACTTTACCTATAAACGATATTATTTCATCTATAACTGAAATGAATAAAGACAGAGAGAAAATAGGTGTGTTGGNTGCACTTTACCTATAAACGATATTATTTCATCTATAACTGAAATGAATAAAGACAGAGAGAAAATAGGTGTGTTGGCAATGCCTAGTAAGAAATAGTTCTTATGGAAAATATAATAATTACACTGAATGCGCATGAATGCGGTGCGTTGGTTTTCTGGTGTAATTTCGTAGGCTTTAGTTTGCATGAGGCGGAGGAGAATACTGAAAATAGAACTTTAGCAGGTCTTCAGAAAAGTTGGAAGTATCGTGGATTGACCATAGATANGCACTTTACCTATAAACGATATTATTTCATCTATAACTGAAATGAATAAAGACAGAGAGAAAATAGGTGTGTTGGAAATGCCTAGTAAGAAATAGTTATTATGGAAAATATAATAATTACACTGAATGCGCATGAATGCGGTGCGTTGGTTTTCTGGTGTAATTTCGTAGGCTTTAGTTTGCATGACGCGGAGGAGAATACTGAAAATAGAACTTTAGCAGGTCTTCAGAAAAGTTGGAAGTATCGTGGATTGACCATAGATATCGTATACAATATGCCAATGCATTTCTGTGAACGAAAACCAGTTTAGGGCTAATACTCTATTTCTGTTGCCCTGTACTAAATTCTGGAAGGGCAATATGCACCCTACCCGCTCGCCAAGGTGTTACATCACTGATAAGTGTACAAACATGCAAGTCGCTAGGACGTGTAGCTAGCTTGGAAATCACTTCTTTAAAAAAAAAAAATATATATATATATATCAAGTGTCCTTGGTGAAAGAGTTTTCAAGTCTTCTTTGACCTTCGTGAATCTTCGATAGCCTTGATCGCCAAAGTGTCGTGATGGTGTAACGGAAAGCAACTTCCGGAATGACTCGGTATTTTGACACGGGGTTCGGGGGCACGCCTGAACGAACAGGTTGCCTGCAGACTTTGTGGGCAGCCGTCCGACGTGAAACCTTGCTTCGCGCTGTCCTTGCCGTTGTCCGGTAGCTGTCGCGGGGAAGGATGTCGGGGCCCTAGAAATCCGCCAGCCTGCAAGAAGCGAGCCGTCATTCAAATGTTTCGCTCATCGGGAGCCGATTTACGACACGGAGACAACAAGCGGCATGACAGTTGCCGTACCGCGAATCGTAGTAGTCTCCTGTCTATGAAGGGGCCGCGGTGGTGTAGTGGCCAGATTCCCAGCAAGACGAACCTGGTTTGATTCCTGGCGGGGTAGCGCACCGGATTTCAGCGCGTGGGAATCGTGGACGATGCGCTGGTCAGCGGGTTTTTCCCGTTCTTCCCCGTCTGGCACTGCTCCGTACCCACCTCGCTTCGCCTTCGTCGGCTCTCGAGACCTCACCTCTCCTCTCCTGCCTATCGGGATACCACTCACGTGACTGTGAACAAGACTGGCGGCCCTGGTTCCAGCGTAGCGGTGCGCGAAGCGTCTTCGAACCGCGACCATCCTTCCGCTCCTCCTGGACGAGCCCGTTTGCGCACGACTGACCACAACGCCGCTTTTCATAACTGCCGAAGCTCAGAGCGGGGGTAGTTCAGGCCCCGGGAGGGGTCCTTGACCACCCAGTGGTGTTAGGAAAGGCAAGTCCCTCCACCCACTGCCCCATCACAATCCGTGGTTACTGCAGTTCCCCGACGCAGCTGCTGTTGTCCACCATGTTTCCCCATTAGACAGGTTGTTAATGTTTACCATACTCCCCCTACCTGCAAGGGGGAGACGGGAGTAGCAAACTCCTACCTAGTTGTTCAGTAAAAACAGGAATTTTTAATATTGCAGGACTTTCAATTTCCCACCAACAAGTCCACGAGTGGACTCGGTGGCGGTTAGGGTTTTTTTTTTTACAGAATTCAAAGCGGATTTCAAAATGTTTTAAGTTATCGTACGTTGTGAGGGCGTGGCCTGGAAAAAGGTACGCATTGTTAAAATATGTTGTTCCATAAACGGTGACCGTAGGTAACTGGTTATTGTAAAGAGCGATTGAAAACTGGCGGAGCTTGTTCCCCGAGATGGGCGGCTGGTGGTCTTCGGCTCGACTTGGATGACCTTTGCAATCTTCGGCTCGACTCAGGGGGAGCCGGCGTGAGGAAAATGACGCTCCTAGAGCGCGAAAAACTTTTGCACTTATCACGTCGTTTCTCCGAAACCGCTCATTCAACCGTTTCATATTTCGAGGATTGGCGCATAGTTTTTTCCTTGCCATCGCCGACTAGTTACTTTTTAGAAATAACGCAAGGCAACTTAAGATAAACACTATTTGTCAAACGTTCGTGCAAAATCACGGAAAAGTTGTAGCGTAAAAAATTAAGATGCTTTGAAATATTTTGTTTGAAGAGATAGATGGGGATGAAATCGTGTGAAATGTAGAGGANATGAAATCGTATGAAATGTAGAGGAACGACAGAAATCTTACGTGAAGGTTGCCGAATAGTTGCCGATGGTCTCGTTTTCGCGTAACGGACTGACAAGTGTAGAGGAAATTATGACCAGCGTGAATTATCAGGCATCGAGTTCAAACATTACTTACATCTAACTCGGTATATTTTATCAACACAATACGACAGAAATATAAAGGCTTAGCAGCATTTCTGTTTATAAATTATCGGCCTCACGACACATTATACTCCCGCAATAACAAAGGGTGGGTTCGATTCTTTTCAGGGACATGGAATTTAATTTTCTTGATGGCTGATTAGGCAGAACCAGTTAGTAATCCTGTTGTAACTTAAATTTGTAAGCATACGCTTTTACAGATGCAACGTTTCAAGTAGTTAAATTTCATATAGTTATCATTTTATTTGTGCCGTAGACTAATTACCAGCAAATAACAGCGAAAAAAAGTAATATTTAGGCTACATATATGAATATAATGACAAACTCTAAAATATAACTGGTTTCTACAGAGAAGAAAGTAATCGAAATGTGAAATAGCATTTAGGGAAGTCTGGCACAACGGGATCTGAGATCAGAGATCGGAGTAGTTCATGATCTGTCATTCCGGTCCTCCGGTGGCCATTTTCCCTTCAAAATCGACCATTTTCCCTCAAAATTTCCCTTTCTTCATTAAAATTTCCCCTTTTTTCCTTAAAAAAGCACCGACTCCCCAGATGCAAAAACGAGCCGCAGAAAGACAATTTCCGATCCATTGGAAGGATTTGGGAGGCTCGCTTCTCGAGGGCAGAACAGTGGCAGCCATATTGGTTTTATAGGCATAGGGTATTTTAATTCAATACACAGCCATCTTGGGAAGAACAAGAATTCTTGAGGGATATTTAAATGAAAAGGAAAAATGGTCGATTTGAGGGGGAAAAAATTGATCTTTTGAAGGGGGAAATATCCGCTGGGGGAACCGGAATGACAGAGCATAATCAGCTCTGATTTCCGATTCCGCATCCCATTGTGCCAGATTTCCCCAAATACTACTACTTGGAATAATTCATAATGAATAAATTCCGTTTCTTGAGAAATTTAGCTGGAAAAAATTTACTATATGGCCACGCGGAAAAAATCACTCGGTTAATTGATACTCATGTGTATTTATTTCACTTAATATATAATGATGACATTTTATGATATGATAAATAAGATATTTCATTGAAATAAAAAATGCAGAAAAATTATTTGTATAACAATGCAAAACATATATACATACTATATCACAAAAACACTACGAAATGAACAATCGTAAGTTACTGAACTACGCTTACATATAAAACAAGAAGTCGANACTATATCACAAAAACACTACGAAATGAACAATCGTAAGTTACTGAACTACGCTTACATATAAAACAAGAAGTCGATCATATATTAAAAATACTTGTACAATACATAAAAATTATTCTAAAATGTTACAACACGACAACTCATAGTCATAAGAAGCACGTCACTTCAATTACTCAAAATGGGTAGCGTGATAATTAATACTTACATAAACAATTTCAATTCAACATGTTCAAATATTATTGCCACATTGAATTCTTAATAAGTGAAAATTTATGTGAATAAAATACAAGCACTGAGTACAAAGTTGATTTAATGATATATATGTTATAAAACACGTGCAAAAAAAAANAGCATTTAGGGAAGTCTGGCACAACGGGATCTGAGATCAGAGATCGGAGTAGTTCATGATCTGTCATTCCGGTCCCCCGGTGGCCATTTTCCCTTCAAAATCGACCATTTTCCCTCAAAATTTTCCTTTCTTCATTAAAATTTCCCCTTTTTTCCTTAAAAAAGCACCGACTCCCCAGATGCAAAAACGAGCCGCAGAAAGACAATTTCCGATCCATTGGAAGGATTTGGGAGGCTCGCTTCTCGAGGGCAGAACAGTGGCAGCCATATTGGTTTTATAGGCATAGGGTATTTTAATTCAATACACAGCCATCTTGGGAAGAACAAGAATTCTTGAGGGATATTTAAATGAAAAGGAAAAATGGTCGATTTGAGGGGGAAAAAATTGATCTTTTGAGGGGGGAAATATCCGCTGGGGGAACCGGAATGACAGAGCATAATCAGCTCTGATTTCCGATTCCGCATCCCATTGTGCCAGATTTCCCCAAATACTACTACTTGGAATAATTCATAATGAATAAATTCCGTTTCTTGAGAAATTTAGCTGGAAAAAATTTACTATATGGCCACGCGGAAAAAATCACTCGGTTAATTGATACTCATGTGTATTTATTTCACTTAATATATAATTATGACATTTTATGATATGATAAATAAGATATTTCATTGAAATAAAAAATGCAGAAAAATTATTTGTATAACAATGCAAAACATATATACACACTATATCACAAAAACACTACGAAATGAACAATCGTAAGTTACTGAACTACGCTTACATATAAAACAAGAAGTCGATCATATATTAAAAATACTTGTACAATACATAAAAATTATTCTAAAATGTTACAACACGACAACTCATAGTCATAAGAAGCACGTCACTTCAATTACTCAAAATGGGTAGCGTGATAATTAATACTTACATAAACAATTTCAATTCAACATGTTCAAATATTATTGCCACATTGAATTCTTAATAAGTGAAAATTTATGTGAATAAAATACAAGCACTGAGTACAAAGTTGATTTAATGATATATATGTTATAAAACACGTGCAAAAAAAAAGAGTTTCACAACATAGTTTACTGATGCTTGTGAATCTCAAGACTGCTTAAAACTGACCGTAAACACCTGTGAATTGCCTATTTCTTTCTTTGCCCACGTGATGCATGCAAAAATTTAAGTAACACACTACAATTTTTTTAATTAACTCTACTAGATGACCATCAAAAATACTATAGCTCTTGACATGCTCGTCAAGTCAGCAGAATATGTAGAGATTTACTGCGTCAAATAGCACGCTCTGAAATACTTTTTATTTTAGTATTGTGTTTAANGTCAGCAGAATATGTAGAGATTTACTGCGTCAAATAGCACGCTCTGAAATACTTTTTATTTTAGTATTGTGTTTATATTATTAGACGTTTTCTGAAATGACCTGAAGTACTATTCTGTTAGAAGACATATTTCCACCACATATTTAGATGACNGTCAGCAGAATATGTAGAGATTTACTGCGTCAAATAGCACGCTCTGAAATACTTTTTATTTTAGTATTGTGTTTAAATTATTAGACGTTTTCTGAAATGACCTGAAGTACTATTCTGTTAGAAGACATATTTCACCCACATATTTAGATGACNATTATTAGACGTTTTCTGAAATGACCTGAAGTACTATTCTGTTAGAAGACATATTTCACCCACATATTTAGATGACGCGGAAAGTCCTCCGTTAGTTTTGGTTTCTGTCAAACAGTATTGCTCGTCATTTGCATACAAAACTTTCCAGCACGCATCAAAGTCAAAGCTTGCAGGAATTTTTCTGACCACAAAGCCATCTATGTACCGAATTACAGTATCTACATACAAAACTTAGAGCAGCGAAGTCAGCATTTAAATATTTAACTGTTGTTGTTCAGCCATGAGCCATCCGAACATATCTGCTACACTGTCTATGCACGCCATAAAACCAAGGAATCCTGTTTACCAAGGGGTTTTTATAATANTCCGAACATATCTGCTACACTGTCTATGCACGCCATAAAACCAAGGAATCCTGTTTACCAAGGGGTTTTTATAATATCTTTACTGGAGACGTCCCGTAAACCTAGAATATGTACCCTTGCCTCTTGAAAAAAGAGTTCCAAAAGGTTCTGTTGCTCTTTCGGAGTGGAGCTTTATTTGTTCTGCATACAGGACTTGACAAATTCAGTACATCAAACAACCTGTCAATTATTATTATGAATTGTATTATTGGTCCGGAATCTGCAAACTCAGCTAGCTTCAGTTCATGTTCACATACATGTACTGCATTGGCTACTGAAGAGCTCAGCACTCGTGCGGCAAGACGAACGTGCATGTTTTGTTTTTCCCACTGTATGTGGTGAGCTGTGGTTGGTTAACTTTGTGCCCAATCGTAAACATTCCTTTGTCTGGAGTTCTTCAAACCTTTATATTGGTTCCCGCCTCACTCTCTCGCCTTCGCAATCGATCATGATTCTTTTTTTGAGCCAAACAGTTTCGAATTAGTTTGATCACTGTGAGATGGACCTAATGTCATATTTATTCTGTCTTGTGTTGTAGGTTGCTTGAAATGTGGAATGATATCGGAAACTGGTTTTGCGCTGACCAACACTGCTCCGAGTTTCTTCGCCACTGTCAGATTACAACTTGTTCCATCGAATGTACAACTGGCGACTTTCACGCCCACGTTGCGGGCGCTGATTGGACATTTCTTGAGTAGTTCTGCACCATCTGATCGTGACAGATAATCAATAAGGAAATATCCAAATGCAAATGTGACGTTTCATAAATAACTTAAGTACCGCTAATAGGTTCTTCAATGATTATGTCCACGTCTGAAAATTTGCATCCTAAATGAAGTAAATAAACATTGTTGTAGCGTGCAAAAAACATCTCGTAGTAGTAAAAAAATTCAAAGGCGTACAGAAGTTTTCTACTTGAGTAGCAGCGATGCTAAACATTCCTATACTTGCATCCTGATAACGTGACAGTACTTCGATAGTGTGTATAGATTAAAAATCTTTCATTAGAGTTTTCGAAGGTTTCTATAATTTTGTACAGTGTAGATTTTTATACCAGCGATTACGCACTGCTCGAAGACAAAATCACCATTCTGGCTACTGGCTGTCGCGCTCTTCTCTGTTCCTCTTTCGACCTTCTTCCGCCCCGAACTGGCTTCACCTTCACCCCGACTAGACGTTTACTGTACACAGCCTCCTTGGTCCTGCCGCCACGCCAAGGGCAAGGACTTGCCGCCCGCGAGTGGCTCTCTCTGTCGGCGACCTTCACCAGTAGCTGCCCCGTGCACCGCCACTTAGCAGTCAGTCCGGCCATTCTTGCTGTACGTTGGTTGTTTGCGTGCTTACGCCTATCTCAGCTAATCAACATCCTGCGGATACGACTTTTTGTCAGGAAATACAAAAACCTATTACAAAAGCACGTGCGGTTTTCTTTCTTTCTTTTTTTATCATATTAAGTGTATTTGTAAAATAGGAAGAAAAAATGTCATTTTTAGAGCCTGTCTGCGCAGTTTCCGTACGAGGTAGGAGATAAGTAAAGCTGCCCCGTTGTAGTTACATCTCTGTGCTTTTCTAGCGTGTCACCAAGTGTCTCTCTTGCATGTATACACCGAAGAGCCAAAAAAAACTGGTATAGGCGTGCGTATGCAAATAACAGAGGTGTGGAACCAATCATAGTAACGCGATGTGGTCGGCAGCTAGATCGGTTACTGCTGCTACAATGGCAGGTTATCAAGATTTAAGTGAGTTTGAACGTGGTGTTATAGTCGGTGCACGAAAGATGGGACATAGCAACTCCGAGGTAGCGATAAAATTTGGATTTTCGCGTTCGACCATTTCACGAGTGTACCGTGAATATTGGGAATCCTGTAAAAAATCAAATCTTCGACATCGCTGCGGCCGGAAAAAAAGATCGTGAACGAACGGGACAAACGACGACTGACGAGAATCATTAAACGTGACAGACGTGCAACCCTTTCTCAAATTGGCGCAGATTTCAATGCCTCCTGCATATAGTTCATTTCATATAAGAAGGCCACATTCTGACAGTCAGTGAGTGGCAACTTAAATATTGAAAACAAATAACGTGCCATTTACAAAATCCTGTATCAGCTGATGCACGAACGAACAAAAGTTAATATTATGTTGGGTATTCTGAGAGCAGTGCCGAAGCACATCACACAAGCAGAAAATACGCGGATAAGAAAGAGTTCGTATATTAATTAATACATTTTATTTTACGTGGTCATTAAACAGCAGTTTTTAGTTTTAGAAACGAAACTTCCTGATAAAATAGTAATGTATAAGTGTTCAAAATGAGATGCACAATAAAACGATATGTATCCGAATGTGACGAAAAAATCCAAAGTTTCCAGACTCACCAACCATGTGCTGCCATCTTGTGAGGTACAAGCACGCCATCTGTTACAACACGCCCTTCCACGCTATCTGTTACCCATATCCCGAACTACACCCAGAAACATATTATAGTTTTATTGTTTAAAATAATGTATTCACGTGCATATACAAATAGTTTTATTTTCCCGCGAGCTCTGCATAATTTTTAAAGTAACATATATTTCGTGTACCGCGTTTACGAACGACCCTACACACGTCCACCAAGCTCCGTTTACGAATGCAGCGCCACCCAAGCAGTTCACCAATTGCCACACGTAGCAGCACCTCCTGGACGCGCTGACTCGCCACATCAAAGCCTATTCTTGACACGCCTGTTGATGACGAATGGATACATAAACGAAAAGGCACGGCGATTGTCAACTGTCAAGAATGTGGCCTTCTTATACGGTACACAGTTTACCTTCAGACATTAGTANTGACGAGAATCATTAAACGTGACAGACGTGCAACCCTTTCTCAAATTGGCGCAGATTTCAATGCCTCCTGCATACCTTCAGACATTAGTAGAGTCCATGCCACGTCGTCTTGCGGCACTTCTGCGTGCTCGCGGAGGCCCTACGCGATATTAGGCAGGTGTACCAGTTTTTTTGGCTCTTCAGTGTATATAGTTTGCACAGGAAAGCGTAACGACGAAGTACTGTACGCCGGCTCAGCACCTTGCGCGTAAGGGCGACGGAGCTCCGGGCGCGCGTGTTATTGGCGTCCGTATCGCATCGCGCCTTCCCTCTACAAACGTGTGTAAACGTGGTGGACGGTGCCAGTGCCCCAAGGCTCGGCTTCGCCCCTGCGACAGAAATTCTTCGTTTACGCGTCATAATTTCGGATTCATAGTCATCGCTGGCAATGCACGGTTACAGGAAATTTGCATTTTACCAGTTGTTTAATATTTTTGTGTGTAATTTTAATTGTGTGTTATCTGATTGTTCTTAAAAGTCAGAAACGTATTGAGAATTTATTAATAAGTTCCTGCCGTTTTTGCTAGCAGGAAAAAATAACACACAGTGAAAATGAGATTCATAAGTATTAAAGAACTAGTAAATCGTAAATTTTCTATAATAAAACATTTTCATTAATACCTATGAAACTGAAATTTATGTCACGAAAACTAAGAATTTCTGCATATTTGGTGAAGCCGGGCTTTAGGGGCACCGTCTCGCTACATGTATTTTCCGTGCCGAGGCCTACAAGAGTGGAAGAGCATAACTTGCCTCATTGCCTCTATGCGCAAGGCAGCGAACTAGCGTGCAGTCTGCATCGGCAAATCGCCCCCTGTCATTCTCAGCTGTGGCCACATGGTCTATTAGCGATATCTTCACACTTTGTGATTTAAACTTTTGAAAAATCTCCCCGGGTATGATGTATTTGGTTGTTTCCTAAATATGACTTGTATCACAATCGTTTTATACTCCTCTTAACATAAAACTAACAATTTTTTTTTAATTTTAACTTTTAATTATATTTTATATAACAATTATAATATTTCATTGATAATTAATGCGAATAGAAACAGGGAGAAAATAGATGTGTTGGTAATGCCTAGTAAGAAATAGTTCTTACGTAAAATATTATTGAAGTGAATGCGCACGAATGCAGTGCGCTGTCCCATTGGTGTAATACTTAGCCAAGCTTTGTTTGCGTGAGGCGGAGGAATATCCTGGAAGTAGAACTTGAGCAGGGCTTCATAAAAGTTGGAAGTACCCGTGAGTGAACTATAGATAGAACCACCATCGTCGTACAGTTTTATTCCGTTCTGTTATACTAAATATGTTAATAAATAACGCAAAAAAAATTAAAAACAATTAAGCGTAACCACGAAGCCAATCCAAATCAATTATTACAAAAGTACTTTTTTTTTAATTACCGACACAATTTATAATATTCGTTTATACAAACCTACCTTCCTTTTATTTCTTGAGTTAATGCCAATGACCTACCAGTATTATTATGGTAACGTTAAGTGCCTGACGTTTAGCGTCAAGTCGATTGTAGACTAGGCTTAAGAAAACTAAGCAGGAAAGCCATAAATGAACTATTTCTAACCATTTTACTTTTCTCTTTCATTTTTTAGCTGCCTTTATTTGTGGATAAAAAGCATTTACAGTACTCTACGAAAAGTGAGTGGGGGAGGGTTTTCAGGCGGCTCTTGACAGCGAGGTCTTGGCAGCCGATGAGCCGATGAGGGTAAAGCGAGGTGCGTATGGAGCGACGCCAGAATGCAAGGCCGGAGTGCCCGAGGAAAACCCACCGACCAGTGGCATCGTGCGGCACGATTCCCACATGCAAAAATCTGGGGGCGGCCCCACCGGGAATCTAAACAGGTTCGCCGTAGTGGGAGGCGAGTAGTCTAACCACTACACCACCGCGGCCCCTACCGAAAGTGCTAACATCAACGCACTGTCTTGTGCGTAGAACAGACGGCGTATGTCAAGCGCATACGAGTGCCCGGTCCGTGTCTAAAAAAAACTCATATGTGCGTTGGTACCTTGAGGTTGTAACACCACGTTATTACATGTAACAACACCACGTTATTACGCGTAACAACACCACGTTATGATATGTAACAACACCTCGTTATTACGTGTAACAACACCACGTTATTACGTGTAACAACGCCACGTTATTACGAGTAACAACACCACTTTATTACGTTTAACAACGCCACGTTATTACACGCAACAACACCACGTTATTACGTGTAACAACTCCACGTTATTACGAGTAACAACACCACGTTATTACGTGTAACAACGCCACGTTATTACATGCAACGCACGCTCTTTTCAGTTATAATTCACTTCACCAAGGTGACGTTTTTAAATTGGGGAGTTACCGTTCCTATAATAGTCACGGTTACTTTGTGTTTAAATGGGGTGCACGATTGTGTAGTGATAATAATACTTGCCTACAACTAAGGTGAACCAGGTTCGATTCCTGGAGAGGTCAAAAGGATTTTAGCGCTGGGAAACGTGACAAATGTTGTCATTGGCCGAAAGGTTTACCTGGGACATTCCAGTTTCCTTCTCCCATGCATCCCACCACTGATTCATCTTCATATTTTTTCACCCTCACCAACACTCAAGACTACTTAGCTCAATTACCAATCAAAACATTTTTTAAATTCTCCTTGTAAGCTGCCTACCGTGACAAAACTAATACGAGTTATATATATATATAGTTATATATATACACATGAATATATAAATACATATAGACATACACGTACATACACATTTATACAGAATTTCCCGTAAATAATGGGTACCCCGTAAACCGCTGATCAATAAGGTAATGAATGCCCTGCCAGAATATAGCAATTTGAGCTTAGTAAGAGTGGTTTTGTTTTCATGATATTGACACGTGTTTGGAAATGATACAGGCATGTAACTGCACTTCTTGTTGTGTGAGCCACTGTTATAAATTGACAGAAATTGTTATTTAGTACACTGATGAGCCAAAAAAACTGGTACACCTGCCTAATATCGTGCAGGGCCCCCGCGAGCACGCAGAAGTGCCACAAGACGACGTGGAATGGACTCAACTAATGTCTGAAGGTATGCAGGATGCAATTCACACCATGAATCCTGAAGGGCAGTCCACAAATCCAATCTACGCCAATTTGAGAAAGGGTTGCACGTTTGTCACGTTTAATGAATCTCGTCAGTCATCGTTTGTCCCGTTCGTTCACGATATTTTTCCGGCCGCAGCGATGTCGAAGATGTGATGTTTTACCGGATTCCCGATATTCACAGTACACTCGGGAAATGTTTGTACGCGAACATCCAAATGTTATCGCTACCTCGGAGATGCTATGTCCCATCTCTCGTGCGCCGACTATAACACCACGTTCAAACTCACTTAAATCTTGATAACCTGCCATTGTAGCAGCAGTAACCGATCTAGCTGCCCACCGCATCGCGTTACTTTGATTGGTTCCATAGCTCTGTTATTTGCATACGCACGCCTATACCAGTTTTTTTTGGCTCTTCAGTGTAGTTTTGCAGCATATTGCCGAATAACTCCGCTGTCGAATGGGGTGTGACTGTTCTGCAGCCTATTACTACCTTCCCCCTCCCTGCTTCCCTGAGCAACTAGCTCCGCCTGTGACAACCTCGCTGAGGACGAGACGAAAGCCGTGCATTACCTCCTTCGTCTCGATGTAGTCGCGGGTGTGCGCTCCTAACTGCACCAGGCGTTGTCGTTCTGAAGGTGACCGGCAGTCGAGAGTTGCGCGCGCTGTGAATTCGAAATACGACATCCTGTTTACCCAGCTGTTGGTGAGATACCAGGCGACTCAAGTTCCCGACTTGGGTGGGGAAACCCGTGCATGTAGGGACATTCTCGCGTGTGACCGCGACGACAGGAACTCCCTCGTGTCGCCAGGCGTGCAACTCGAATACGCTGATCTGCACCCCAAGCAACGTTTAAAGTAGTTCCTAAACATAGCTCTGCATGGAACAGTTATTGTAGGTAGTTCCTGCACTGCTACACAGATAGCGCCGGTTTTTATATTTGAAATCAGATACACATAGTAAAGTTCCATATAACAATTTGTATATTCAGCGTAAGTACCATTAAGTTAATGTTCTGAAACATCGTTCTTTCTTGTTTGCAAATGGCAACAAAGTAGATCAACGAAAATAAGGGCATGACCTACGGCTGCTTTATTCATATAAATCTATTCAGAGAATGTTAATCTTAACTTGTGTCTTAACTTCTTTGCAGATCACATTGCGACAACCGAATTACGGGCACTGTTCTGGCGCTTGGTTTCGCCCTCCATACATGATGGTACTTATTAAAAAAAGGCAAGAAATTTAAAGCAAAGAAAATTTTGTATTGCCCAGTACTGCTCATTTTAGTTTCTCGCGTTGTCACATATACCAAAGCAATGTCTCGCAGCGGTTGTACTGCCTCCCACCAGTGACGTCACATAGAGGCCCACATCCTCGTCGTCTCGGTGGCAACGGCGCGACGC
The DNA here is from genome assembly GCA_002778355.1 of Clitarchus hookeri. NCBI lineage: Eukaryota > Metazoa > Arthropoda > Insecta > Phasmatodea > Phasmatidae > Clitarchus > Clitarchus hookeri. Next base: position 21,816 of record NQII01003005.1, read on the forward strand.
AACACAAAGAAAACGCCAACGACGACAAAACAAATACATTTTTCGAAGCGACTGATTCAATTCACGGAACAACAGTTTGCACGAAGGTTAGGATTTCCCGGCGCCATATAAAATGCGCGCATAATAAACCAGTTTCGAAAACGGCGAACAGGTGGCAAATTTGGAACACGCGATGCTGACGAAGTGCAGGTATTACGTTGAAGCACGACAAGATATGAAATTTAAGTTTTGTGAGTTTTAATTCGGAGAGTGGTAGATAATTTTTTTCCTCATCAGATACAAATTTTCCACTGTGGGAAAGTTAGTAGAACTGTTCAGTTTTACAACGTTCTACTGCCTGTTTGCCATGCTGAACGACCCGACCAAAAAAAAAAAGTACTTTTAACCCAAAACTGCTGGTCGTATGGCAGTTTTTGTCGTGCTGCCGTCAGCAGTCTATTGTATTTTATGGGCTATTCAGTGTTAATTATCGTGTCATGTCATACTTTTCGGAACGATGTGATTTCGACATTGGTACTACGTCTGCAAAGCGTCAGGACCCCTTACGAAGGTATATTTTACTCAGGTTGGGAAGTTCACGGCTTTTAGTTTGGCAACTAAAAATTTTCGCCACTAAGCAAGCGCTAGTGTCGTATGTGTACCGGATTTTTTTTTATTTTTTCTACGTTAAAAACATAGTAATTGCAATAATAATACATCAAACATAAAATAACTTTGTAACTATGTAAAATTTTTCTTTTTTATTATTCACGTAGCTTAAATTTATAATTATAAGTTACCTTTTTGGAACACTGCGCACCTAGTGGCGGAAATTTTGTCTATGTCAAACTCTTCGACAAGAAAACTCGTTTTGTTCCTAACCTGAGTATAATCAACGTTACCCTTGCCAAGTCCGCTCCACGACAGTTCGCTTCGGACCACAGTGTTTGGTTTTCTCATATTCCTGTAAAGCCACGGAAATCTGTGACTGTTCCAATACAATAAGGTGTCTATTTTGATGCAATGTGAACTATAATCCGTGTAGCCATAAGAATCGAGTATTTGGTTGGAAGAACTTCGTCCCCGTCGCCATTGCGGCGTGCAAGAAAACGAAGGCATGGATTTGAGGTGGCAATTATCATTTTTGTAGGTCTGACTAGGTGTTTTAACACATGAAGCAGGACACTTGTCATGAGAACTGCGATTTATTAAACGAATGTGGTTAACTTCCAGGCATGAAAGTACCGCAAATACAAGATCACACAATTAAAATTTTTTTGGGGTATACCCAATAAGTATCTGGGCGTATATCAAAATCATACTTACAATTTAATTTTGAGTTAACAAACACTAGCGGGAAAGTTTCACATTTAAGTGTCTTTGAAATAAATTTTTCATTTGAATGAATGGCACGCAGAAAAGTGTTATTTTGTTAAATAGGTTCATAAAAAACTCACTGCATGTGTGTATAACATGAAATGTTATTGGTTGTTTACGTGTAAACAGCAGGACTTTGCGCAGGATACTTGGCTAAAGAAAGACATTACATGACTATTTGGCGTTTCGAATCCTGCAGGACAGCGCTAAAAAAAATAGTGTCCTGCGAAAAGCTGAACGTCTGGTCACCCTTCATTTTTGTTTTGATAAACACACACCAAGGTTTGGCAGTACTGTTTTTATATTATTAACCTAAGTACAAAAATTAAAAATTGGCGTGTGTTTTAAAGTTTTGGTTAGTAATTTGCAAAAGGGTTTCTTTGCTTTGTTAGGTTACAGATCGTTACTTTTTTGTGTATTGTAGAATATACTAAATTCATTGCAGTTCGTCCTCTTGTTCCGTGTATGTGTTTCAAGTCCATTTTCTTACGCATCCGAGCATTGTAGAACGTGCCTAACTAAGGCATTTAGTCTACAAGCGCGGATTGTAGAACGTGCCTAACTAAGGCATTTAGTCTACATCCGAGCATTGTAGGACGTGTCTAACTAAGGCATTTAGTCTACATCCGAGCATTGTAGAACGTGCCTAACAAAGGCATTTGGTCTACATCCGAGCATTGTAGGACGTGCCTAACTAAGGCATTTAGTCTACATCCGAGCATTGTAGGACGTGCCTAACTAAGGCATTTAGTCTACATCCGAGCATTGTAGAACGTGCCTAACTAAGGCATTTAGTCTACATCCGAGCATTGTAGGACGTGCCTAACTAAGGCATTTAGTCTACATCCGAGCATTGTAGGACGTGCCTAACTAAGGCATTTAGTCTACATCCGAGCATTGTAGGACGTGCCTAACTAAGGCATTTAGTCTACATCCGAGCATTGTAGGACGTGCCTAACTAAGGCATTTAGTCTACATCCGAGCATTGTAGGACGTGCCTAACTAAGGCATTTAGTCTACATCCGAGCATTGTAGAACGTGCCTAACTAAGGCATTTAGTCTACATCCCGAATTTCAGTAGCAGTCTTACCACTCAGTATTTTTTCGTGGCTCCTTGGGCCGGGAGGGGAAAAGGGGAAATTATAAGGCGGAATTTGGGGATGTGAAAACTAACAGTAAGTTGTTCATGGTAAAATGAGTACTTTTCAAAGCACTGCTTAGGATCTACTTGTAAACACATTGTGTATCCTTCCGCCATATGCAAAATCAATATTGTCATGGACCTGATCACTTTATCCATGCGTCAGTGAAGGAAAACTGTAAAATTATTATTAAAGTAAATGTTTTACAAATTTGCTAATCTATACACTTATATTCGTTTTAAAAATCAGAAAGAAAAATAAATCATTGTAGTATTGATAAATGTTTACCAAATACTTAATTCAACGTTTAAACAGTGTTGATTTTTCATATGGCGTAAGGGTACGCAATGAACTTACTAGCAGATCTTAAGCAGTGCTTTCAAAAGTAGTCATTTTACTGTGAACAACCTATAGTTTGTTTTCACATCCCCAAATCCCTCCTTTTAAGTTTCCCTTTTCACCTCCCGACCCAAAAAGCCACGACAAAATACTGAGTGGCAGGACTGCTACTCCTCCGTTGTTACCAACTGTACTGGGCGCATTCCACTACGTATTCCTGTTCAAAATACACACAGGTGAGGACAGTGGGATTTTCCAATGGTTGATTTCAAAACTGCTTACTTTACCGTGAACAGGCTACAGTTGAGCTCCAGAGAGGCTGTAACCCGTGGTATCTTAGACCGTGGTCACACGAACACAAAACTACTTCACTTCAAAAATTTCTTGCATCTGCCCCGAACTTTTTCAGATTGCATCCATTTCTTGTTCAAAGTAAACTGGCTGTGCAAGTACAGCTGAAAAACTTTTTTTTTCTCTGTGCGGTGCTCAGATTGGAAATATAGTCACACTTTTTGAATCGAACCTTTGTTGTATGCGTGTTTGGTTGTTTCCTAAGTATGCCACGTATCACAAGCCATTTACACTTATGTCAACACAGACGTATAATTTTTTTGATTGAATTGGAGTTTTACTTATATTTTATCCATCAATTACAATAACGCATTTACAATTTATATGTATAATAACAGGAAGAAGAAAAAGGTATCCTGGTAAATTTCTTATATTAAAAAATATTTCTCATTCTAAATATTATTCAACTGGGTGCGCACAAGTAAATAATGAAATATTACAGTAAAAGTAAGGTTTATTGTAATAAAATTAATATATCTTCATTACTAAGTGTCGGATGGGGTTTTAAATAATTACGGGATTGTGTTTCTGAGATAAGCATTTCCTTTTGTTTGCATTCAATAACGGAGATGTGACCAAACGAACATATTCGCTTTGGTAACCGTTTACTCGAGCGTGTTTAAATATGGCTGGCTGCCGGCATTGCAACCGCGCTCTTAGTTAAGGCAGTCTGCTAGAGAGAAGTGTTATACCACACACATTACATCTGATCATAATATTCGAATCGGCAGTGGTATGGAAATCTTAACTATGATGTTTACACTGCATTCATCCACAGAGAGGTGAGAACTCGTCCTGATTATAGTTCCCCTTATAACATCTGGATATTTACCCTCCTTCGGGCGGTCATAATCTGTGAGTTGAAGAAGGAAAGTATTTTACCGGTCATAGCAAGAGTTTTTCATGAAATCCAACGATGCCAACATAACTTCATCCTCCATTGTCTATCAACCAAAAGACAAGTGCTTTTTTTTTTCCTGTGTGGATGTCAGCATTGAGTGAATACTCAGATATGAGTCGTACCTGATCTCGTGTTTGTGAAATTCAAATTTAACAAATTATCCCACGTGAGAGTATTGTAACTTAAGCATTATTTTGTGCTACAGTACAAGCTATATGTATTATTTGCAAGTATTGTAACGTAAGCATTATTTTGTGTTACAGTACAAGCTATATGTATTATTTGCAAGTTTTTATAATAATTTGACAGATTAAGCCAACCTGTAAAAAATGTGTCAACATTCTGTTTATAGCACGCAAACATTTTCTGTAGGAAAATGTTATAACACTGCTTTCGATACTAATGATGTTAATTAGTACAATATCTATTAGTTTTATTTTTCTTCAATCTCAGATAAAAAGTTTTTGTGAGAAAATTGTTTTAAATGCTTTCCTTCTTTTTTTCATTTTAATGTTTTGTACTATGATTTTTTTTCCCTGCACATAGAATGACAATAGTGTTACAACACCATTTTAAAATAATAATTTTTGTATTAGTGATTTGCTGTTTAAGTTATATTTATATTTTATAGTCCATCGAAATGGTTGTTTGTTTCAAGTTTACAATACAACAATGAAGTGGGCTGAAGTATTATATTACTTTCTCAACCCATTTTTTTTTTTAAACTTGGCAGATATGTGTTGTGAATCTGAGAGATTAGTTGAATCCATTTGGTGTTAGGATTCACATTCCGCCTGATGGAAGGTTAAGTTGTTCTCATTAACTATGGGCAACTATCTTAGTACGTATGTATTCCAACACAGGACACGCTAATTATATAGTATATCGAAGCTTCGAAACAATTTTCGCTGACGTATTCTCAGGTGCACTCTCAACAATTGTTCGCAGATTTAACATATTATTTTATACGTATTTTGAGAAAACATGGACGGCAAGTTTTCTTCCCATACGGCCAGTATCTTTCCTGCTACATTTGTCCCGCAGAAACAGGTGCGCATTAGAGACGCTTAAGAGAGCAAGTCGCCAAAAAATGCGTATATCTGTACGAAATACTGTATAACTTGTGGACATGTCTTACAAATATTATGTCCTCGCATGAACAATTTTAAAACCGCATATTTCTTGCATAACAGCATACAAAAATTACGATTTAATTTTTTTTGGGATGTAAAAATAATAAAAACTAATTCACCGAAATTATGTAATTCACATTCAAGTAAGGTACCATTAGTTACTTCAAGAAATCTTTAATATCAAGCAATGAAAAAGAGCTTAAAATAATGAAATGTTTATACATTTATTTGAAGCAGTCTATGATTATTTGTGGAATATATTTTGCTAAATATAAATTAAAATGAATTAATAAATGAAATTTCAGTCACTTTTATTAAATTTTCTGTAATTTTTTTTTGTTTGTTTATTTCATTTGTACGTCCCAAAAACGTGATCTTGGATGCCATAAAGCAAAAAATGTGCCATATGAAGTTTTATGCGAGAAAAGAGTAGTATTGTCTACAAAGTGAACGATTTTTCCTCTAAATACAGAATAATGAATTTTTGGTGACCAACACATTTTATATTTCTATATTTTCAGTCTGATATACAGTAACTTATCTCACTATGAGTAGGTTAAAAATCCTGTATTAAAGAGTGGGAAATTTACTGATATGTGTTACAATTTGAGTTGTGCGAGAACAAAAGTAGAATTACAAACTTTTTTGTTTGCCCCTTATCATACATTCGCCCCATCCGTTTATAATTGTGCGGTACTGATGCGTTACTGAAGTTACCGTTTCGCGCAAGAGCCTCAATCAAGGCTCACCGACGAAGATCGTTCGCTGTATATCAGCTGAACGTCCCTGCTCTGGCATGGAAAGTACCTTCTACGGGAGACTTCCGAAATTGAGGTACGATCTGCCACCTGTTCTTTGTCCTCGGATGCCGAAAGGCACGGTAGTCGCGACCGTGTCGTGTCGTATAGTCCACGGTGCACGGCGCTGTATCTCGTCCAGGAATGCACCTTGTCACGGACGACACTAGCGCTGGCCTCTCCAGGTCACGTACGGAACATTACGGCACCAACAACACCAGATATGGCACACAACAGAGAAGTTGCCGTTTCCAGCAAAAAAATTATACGGGATAAAAAAAAACTTCGTAGATGATAACTGTTGCTCCCAAACTAACATTTTCTCTTGGTTTACGTCCATTTGACACGGCAGTTATTTAACTCAATAAAGTCGGCAAGAAACTGCCTAAATTATTACAGATCTTCTGTTTACTATAAGTTATCGTTGAATTCTATCCAACTGCCATACAAGTTTTCTACAAAAAGTGTAGCTTCATCAATTTAATCTGAAATTGTTGTTCTATGACAAACAAGGGAGGCAGAATAACAACTCCTTCGCAGAGTTAGTCTCGGGACAGAGTTCATTCGGGCTGAGTAAGCAAAAGCGTTGCTATCAAAGAATTAAAAAAAGTAACTTGAAACGCCGCGTAGAGTTTACTTGAATTGTGCCACTTCGATGTGGAGAACTTACCATCGATCGCCGAGACAACCATCATGGCAATACCAGCAGTGCCACTCACTCTATCTGACCAAAACACTTCGAACCACATGCAACTTGTTTGTTTGCTCAGTAGCGTGACACTAGTGGGGGCAAGGTATACATCGCCCCTCCCTAAATTTGGTAAAAAAAACCCAGAATGAAAGATAATAGGCACCTGAAGTGTTTTTGTTCACCTAGGTGCGTTGGTATACTGTATATAATTTCTAACGAGTTGTTATAATTAGTGTATTTCTAATACTTATACAAAGGTGTTTTAGAATGACATGTCGAAATTCAAACGACAGCATCTATGAACTCATATAAACAAAAAAAAATCTTATAACAACATTTTTGTAAAGGTCATTTTGTATTTTTAACTTGAGTTGAAGTACAGCAGAACAAAGCAGCCATACGTACGTGCGTGCACGACAGGTTGCATATAACGAAGGCGAACGGAACTGGCGCGCCATGCGAAGAGCCCCTGCACATAGAACAACATAAACTCAAGGTACACGGACGCCGCTAGTTGCTTGTTGGTATACGTGTCTCAAACTACACGAACAATGGCATATCAGCAATTGAGTAGTGAAGGCTGCCAGAAGTGTTTGCATTTTATTTCCCGCGTGTCGCGCCAAATACGCTCGCCTTCGTGGTATGCAACTTGTTGCACACGCACGGACGCACAGCTGCGGGGTCACCACGTTGTTGCGCCTAATTTCAACTTAAATTTAAAAATACTGGATGAACTTTCCAGAAATGTTGTTACAAGAATCGTTTGTTTATATTAATCCCTACAACACGTTATTTAAAAACGTCTTGTATGCATCTTCGCTTATGGTTTATAGACATTTCTCTGTGTTTATGCAGCATGTAACTTAGATTTTGGTAGTAACAAAATTCAAACTATAAGAGATTACAAAACGTCTTAAAGGTATCCACTTGCTTGGCGCTTGAAATCCCTTGCAAAGCGTTTGAAATACATTTGTTTGACGATACTATTGAAGGTATCCCGGTGTGCTTATCTGCGAAAAGAAAACACACACTTCCGACTATGCCTGTTGGTTCATTTCAAGACATCTCGTATATTTTAAACGTCATTTCAAGGCACTACAGCATAGCTAAGAACGGTTATTTCAAAGCGCTGTACCTCAATATATTTATATCAGATACATACAAAAGTACTCAGGGGGCATGCAGTGAACCTTAATACAGAATTCCTACCAACAAACTGATAGAGTCACCACTTAAAGTCCCATAAGTACATGCCGTGCGACGAAAACACCGCCCTCTAGTTCACAGCCTTGCGCTCGGTGATAACAGTGCACTTGGTTTCCTGTAAAGATTTTTTTTGTGGTATTTTATTGTTTTACTTTCGTTTTTTGAAAACAATTCACGAGTACTACTTATCCGCTGTTTTGCACTCAACAACAATATTCATTCGTTCGTTCATCCACTCATTCATTAATTTTCCTGTCATAGCCGATACTTTTTTTTTTTTTTTTTTGCGTTAAACATCATTTGCACACTGAAGCATGGGATACATTCATTTTTTTCGTCACGAGCTCGTGTGGTCAAGTGACCGGATTTAACGGCAATCGAACGCGTTAACGGGATGCGCTTATACGTGGTAAGGGCTATGTTGAAGCAAGCGTTTAGCGTAAAATGTTTTTAAGAATTTGCAGATTTCACTACGCGTCGCATTTTTTTTCTTTTCTGTTGCAATAAAATAAAAGGCCGTTAAATAACTTACCCACGCTCCTGTGAGGTCATAGTAGAGGACACTCCTCGCTGACGCAGCCGTCGAGTGTCTTACTTTCACTCCGCGGCCTTGATCCTGAACACTCGCTTATATCGCGCTTATCGCAACCTTGAACCGCGGGAAGAGAATGGCATGCGGATGGCGCGTCAAAAGAAGCCGCGACGTGCGCGCAGTTTATCGCTTTCTATACTCGCCGGCTGCTTCAGAGGGAAAACCCTCCTTGGCGCGCCGTCCGACGCACGTTTCGTATAGTCTGCCTCAAGACCCTGTCACAATGTCATGTTCTCGCCTTCAAATACATTTGACGATAAGATTTTCAAAACGAAAACGAAATACGGCCAATCAAATTTTTCCTTCCAACAAAATTTTATCAAATCTTGAACGTGTTTGAAAATATTTCACACCGTCAAATTTTTTTTTAACTTGGAGGATCTCATTTTAAATTTTATTTATCAAATTATATTCAAAGTGAGATATCGCTGTTGTGTTTGCGTGCAGTCCGTTAACAGGAAGAAACGTAACGAATGTTTTGATTTATTTTCACTTCTTTACTATATCAAAATTTTATTCATCAAAGACGTCAAATGAACCATATAATTGTATGCATGTGAGTCCTTGATATTATGTGCAACATTCACTTAAAATAGTATTAATGCTCAGGCAGATTCTACATAAATTAATTTCCTTCGTAGTCTACTTAGTTTCCAGCAATTGTTCGTAATTTTTAAGTTTCGCGACGTCAATTTTTGTCATGCGCGGTTCTGATTTGCTGTGCCCGTCAAACATTAAATAAATTTTAAAGTCGGTGCAATTTTCAAATATTTGATGGAAAATTAAGCCATTCAACTTTTTCAGACAAATATGGCGGTGCTTATAACGTTTCGATGACGGCCCAACTGTCCAACGTTATTTAACCAAAGTTATTGGAAGCAGTTTGATGGAAAAATTTTACAGTTTGACTAGGGCTTCACGAATTATTGCACTTTTTTTTACAGTTTTGAAGGCAATCCTGTATGCAGCTATTTCCATGAGTACAGCGGATCCCCCCCTCCCCTATTTTCTAGAGTTATGTATACATAAACACACTAGGCTGACTGCTAACCTGCCAAGTATGTCAACAGTAAATAACTTGCCGTGGAAATAACTGCGCGCATGACTACTTTCACAAACTGCCGACAGAGAGCACTCCTTCGTAAGACAGGATATAAAGGCGATGTGAAGGGCGATGATACAGTCTGAGAGCAAGCAATGAGTCTTTGATTTATAACTGAACTCCGCCACTAATATTTATTTCAAGATAAAGGCGGGTAGACGTGTTGATAACCGTTTATTAACTTTCGTAGAATTTTTGGTTAACATAAAGTTAATTAATCTTGGTGAACGACGTATTCGACCAAAGCGAATACGTAATCTTTTGAAAGTTTAATCATATATGAAGTAAGTAAAGTTTACAAATAATGTAAAAACATTCCTTTTGACGACATAAAGTTGTATGCAGTAAAGTTAAAGACTAGTTTAAGAATCACTGAAGAACATGATATGTAATTATAGCTGTTTTCGTAAATGAGCTCAATAAGTATCATACGGTGATTCAAGATTATGCGAGAAGAGAAAACACAAATATTTTGGTGCGTTTTTACGTCGCCCATCAAATTATATGATGGCAGTCTATAAAGGGATGGTTAACACAGCAATACAGCATTAACTTGACCGGTCTTGATACATAAATATGTAATGTATGACTGGGTAAAGTCGTGGGTTCAATGAAACTTTCTTTTCCTTAAAATTCTGTGAAAACCGTAATGGGTTGAGAGTTACGACATATATTTATTACTGGGTTTTTTTTACGTGCATACGTGCTGTTTACTTCTCTAATTATATCGTTTGCTTGTTTATCATAAAATATATTTATGGAAATATTTTACTGTAACTAATTGTCCGAAGGGAATGTGTGTAATGGAATGAAAGGAAAAGTAACTGACATTTCTAAAAGCATGCAGAATTTCCAAACCAAAAATGGATAAATATAACTCTGAATGCTATAACAAAAACTTAAGTCGAAATCTGAAATGTCACTGCTATGATTTTTCAGTGTATGGAGAATTATCACAGGAATATTTTTTCCGTTAAAGGTCTTCCTTTGTTTTGCGTAATGATTGTATATATAACCTTCTTCCTTTGTGTTATCGGGCTGTATTTATCGGAAAAACTTATTCAAGCCTGACAAATTACTTCCTTCTCATCATTTATCTCTGGTACCACGTGTCCGGGTTTCTAAAATTTCCTCCAAGTAATGAATAAACAGGCGAAACTTGCGTGTGTGTCCAGGATTGGTGGCAGAGACGAAGACAAATGTAAGTAAGATACAATAATGCGTTCATAGATTTTTAAATTTTTAGATTATACTACAGAATATATTCTCTGTAAACAAACGTAATCAATTATCAGTAATACACTGAAGAGCCAAAAAAACTGGTACACCTGCTTAATATCGTGTAGGGCCCCCGCGAGCACGCAAAAGTGCCGCAAGACGACGTGGCATGGACTCGACTAATGTCTGAAGGTATGCAGGAGGCAATTCACACCATGAATGTTGCAGGGCAGTCCATAAATCCATAGGAGTGTGAGACGGTGGAGATCTCTTCTGAACAGTACGTTGCAAGGCACCCCAGATATGTTCAATAATGTTCATGTAAGGTGAGTTAGGTGGCCAATGGAAGTGTCTAAAGTCAGAAGAGTGTTACCGTAGCCACTCGAAAGCGACTCTCACCCTAGGAGTTGTCGCATTGTCCCGTTAGAATTGTCCACGTCCGTCGGAATGCACAATGTACATGAATAGGTGCAGGTGATCGGACAAGATGTTTACGTATCCGTCACCTGTCAGAGTCGTATCTAGAAGTACCAGGGGTCCCATTTCACGCCAACTGCACACGCCCCATACCATGACAGAGCCTCCACCAACTTTAACAGTCCCCTGTTGACATGTAGGGTTCATGGATTCATGAGGATGTCTCCATACCAGTACACGTCCATCCGCCCGATACAATTGGAAACGAGACTCGTTAGACCAAGCAACGTGTTTCCAGTCATCAACAGTCCAATGGCGGTGTTGGCGGGCCCAGGCGAGGCGTAAAACTTTGTGTCGTGCAGTCAACAACGGTACACGAGTAGGCTTTCGACTCCGAAAGCCCATATCAATGATGTTCCGTTGAATAATTTGCACGCTGGCACTTGTTGATGCCCCAGCATTGAAATCTGCGCCAATTTGAGAAAGGGTTGCACGTCTGTCACGTTGAACGATTCCCGTCAGTCGTCGTTTGTCCCGTTCGTTCACGATCTTTTTCCGGCCGCAGCGATGTCGAAGATTTGATGTATTACTGGATTCCCGATATCCATGGCACACTCGCGAAATAGTCGTACGCGAAAATCCAAATGTTATCGCTACCTCGGAGATGCTATGTCCGATCTCTCGTGCGCCGACTATAACACCAAGTTCAAACTCACATTTTGATAACCTGCCATTGTAGCAGCAGTAACCGATCTAGCAACTTTGCCAGACGCCTGTTGTCTTATATAGGCGCTGCCGACCGTATCCCGTTACTCTGATTGGTTCCATACTCTGTTATTTGCATACGCACGCCTATACCAGTTTTTTTTTTTGCTCTCCAGTGTACTAAACTAACTCATACTAATAAAATAAATATAAAAGTAATCGGCAAGAACATAACCTAATTTCTTAGAACAAAGATCAATAATAGTTCAATTTTAGATTATTTAAGTGGGTTTAATCGATGTGCTGCGAGTACCTACGTCAATAAACACGTATTTAGAATGTTTTACTTACATTTTAAGAGTTAATATCCATCAAAACCACAAACGAAACAATCACAACAGGCAGGCAAGTCGGCGGCGGCGCGGTCGATGGCGTGGGTAGGGATGCAAACGATAAGAGTCTATAAAATATCGATATTTGTCATAGATATTTTGAATTGAGAAACATCGATGCTAATTCAATCTATATTTAATTAATGTTATTTACGCGTAGCAGATGTATTTAATAAACTACCGAACACCTAAATTAAAAAACTAGATAGCATTTTAGGCTTAAATTATTTTTTTCGTAACAAATATCATACGATTTTTCTACGTCTATTTTAAAGTACGTACTCAATTAATATAATTAGCGAAATTATTTGTTTAATGATATTGTAATTGAATTTTATTAGCGAAAAACAACTTGCTGTTCATTTCAGATTTATATATCACACATACCGTGACACCACACATACCTACAAGAGTTTTCAACCAGATTACAAAGAAAAATCGATGCTTTTCAATACGATGTTTGCATCCCTAGGCGCAGCGCGTTTGCATTTTCGAATTTTGATTGTAAATGCTGGCAATACTTTGGGTGCGTTCATAATACAATATTCGTAACAATAATAAAAAAATGTTCAAACAGTAAGAAATGCATTTTACATTTTACAAATTGAAAATATGTTTCTAAAAGTATTTCAAATAAAATACAAAATGCTTTTTGTATCTGGGTATTTAAAATACAAAATAAAAATAGGTATTTTGGATTTTGTATTTGCATTTTAAATAAATGTATTTCAAATAAATCACATCTCTAATGAGCAATAAATCTTTTTGGTTATGTTTCTTATTTGTTATGTAATCGCAGGTTCAGGTATTTAACAAGAAAACAACCTGGCGTTTTTCGATAGAAACGTCGCACATTCAGATTCAACAAGGAAACAGCCTTTCGTTTTCAAATAAAACAATCGCAGATGAAAACTCTCCACAAAAACTAACGCGTTTAACAATTATTATGATAAAACATTCATTACACTGAAGCGAACCGATTTTTATACCTAACGAATATTTTGGTAACATTTCGGCTTTTGGTTTTGTCAAAAGGGTAACTAAGAAGACACGACCTACATTTCAGTACACAAGACAGGGCCACTGAATCATTTCTAACAGGGGCAGCGGTGGTTCAGTGTCCAGGGCGCTCGCCTCCCACCACGGCGATCCGGGTTCGATCCCCGGCGGGTCCACTCCCGGATTCTCACATGTGGGAGTCGTGCTGGACGATGCCGCTTGCCAGCGGATTTTCTCAGTGTACTCCCGTTTCCCCTGCTCTTGCATTCCAGCGCCGCTCCATCCTAGGGTCTCATTTCTGTCGTGCCCGGGGATGACGGTCACCCACGGGTCCCAGCTGGAAAGACCGTCACTCGGAGGGTGTTGCCTTGCCCTGGGTGCACTCCCCACATGCCATTATTATTATCTAATAGAAAAACAATCAACAAAATCGTGCCAAAACTAGCTTGGTTATCATGGAACGTGTTTGCATACGAGTTCTGAAGCAGAGGTTAAGTTGGCTGGACGGTAGCATGAGGTGCGAGCAGCATTTTTACGATCGATAATGTGGTTCGCGGAACGGCGATTGTTGACGCTGGACGGAAACGTCGAGACAGAATTTTATGATTACAAGGTATCGTTGATTTTAAATTATCCGAGATGTCATTAAAACAACATAAACATAATTGATATATTCCTCGAGTGTACGCGTCAAAAAAAATTTTTTTTTTACCACGGCTAACAAAGTCCCGAAATAGTTATTACTTTACAAATGAAAAAAACTCATTTTTATCGCAAACGTGATTATTATAATCTCAAATGCCTGATAAAACAAATTGCAATTATTCATAATACTCGTGAAAAGTAAAAAAAATTAAACTAACCTAAGCATTTATTTCGTCTGAGTGACTGCTGTAAATAAAAAGGCAAATTTATATATGTTATGTTGGTACTGATATTATACAGATACTTTTTTGGCTACTTCATGAAGTAAAGCTTGCCTCTAACAAGTAATCTCTAAATAGAATAAAACAAAGTCGCTTATCCGCGTCTGTCTGTGTATTCGCTTAGTACTTCTAAACTATTTGAGGGATTTTGATACGGTTTTCAACATCATTTAGAACATTTATTGAGTAAGGTTGTGGTGTACAATACTTTTATATTTAATGTAAGGATAGTAGAGAAATGTCGAACCGTTTGTTATCAAGTCGTAAAAACCCGCTTTTAGGACGCTAACATGGCTTACGCTGACTAAACCATAAGAGATACATCAAATTAATCTACTACAGAATTGTAGCTCTCAAAAAGGTCTACAGAAAAGCCCGCGATAGCATATGTTTATCTTTTAAGGGTGACCCACAGCAGCCATTTTTGTCTTTCAAAGTATCGCTGTAAAAACTAAATTGTTACCGGGTGAAGCCGGGCCGGTTCGCTAGTACTTTTATAAGAATTACTTCGTTAAGAAGCTGTTTGTGAATTCATTGCTCAAATAAGTAATGCTTAACGAATAAGCAGTACTTCGTGAAGTATGACTTATTTGCCAAACAAGACTTCGACTATGGATTACAACCTTAGTTAAGGTTCGTTTACATAATGCGGAGGAATATCCTGGAAGTAGAACTTAAGTATGACTTCAGAAAAGTTGGAAGTAACAAGGAATTAACTATTCTAATTATTACATTCTTACCAATATCACAGCTACAATTGATCGACACATGAGTATAGTAATCAGATAAATAACAATTTTAATTTTACGTTATTGTGGAATGATACGAAATGAACGGGAAATCAAATCCTAAGCCGTGTTCTCAAAAGTGCTCCTTTTACCGTGATCAGCTTGGACATATTGAAATACGATAATTACGGACGTCATATTACGTTCCAATGAGAACAGCGATAATTGTTGACCTTTAACGATTAGTAAAATTTCACAAAAGCACTTTGACACAAATATTTAAGCTTGCGTAAGAGTTATAATTATTTAATATTTACTTTTGGTACCTCTCCCCTAAACCAATCATATACACATTAAAATTGTTATCCCTTATTGCTTGTACACGCGTGCGAAAAGATATCTTCGCGAAGAAGAAAGGAACCAGGGTTCGGTGTGAAAAGTTAACATTCCTGAGATCATAAAAAATTATAGAAACTGTTACGAAGAAGGTGAAGGTATATTGCACCTTTCAGTACTAATATATTTTTATGTTTTTTATGTGCCGTTTGCTTTAGTTTATGAACTTCCCCGCTCTCATAAAAATAAGTTGTCTGAGAGGGTGGAGGGGAAGGGAGGGGATTATCGTAATTTCTTCACCGGTACTGACCTCGACATCCTTGGAGTAACTGGGATTTATGCCCGGTGCTTCGTGGTGCCACTTGGCCAGAGAAGCTGCTTTTCTGTAATCAAAATTAGCATATTTTATTAAACTTCCCAGGGACTCTGATGAAACTCAAGCTTCCAGTACGGCAGACAGTGGTGTGTTGTCGCATAGCTGCGACGTTAATGCTGGTTTTTGGTAAGTACACACAAACTTCTTGCGATTTGGTTTTAAGAAATCTTTTGTTTATTGCAGAAACCTACGTGATTTTCGGTAATGTACCCAAAAGTTTTCGAGGCAATTATTTCTCCCGATTAAAATAAAGGTTCGTAGATAATTAAACGTTTTCGGAGTTACTACATTAAAAAAAATATGCTGCTTATACAACGTTGCAGTGTGTTTGAAAAGCACATTTCCATTTCCCCGCGAAACTATCAAACTTGCGTCCAATATGGTGGTCTACGAAAAGAACACGCACTTCAAACGAGAGCCGTTGAGTGCTTTCGAAACGTCACACGCATTACAAACACCACTTCAGGGCATTCCAACATTGCTAAAAGCGGCTTTTACAAAGCGCTTATCTCAAAATACGAGGTATGTTCAAAAAATAAGGTGACTTGTTATTTAGTGACTTTGTCTCGATAAATACTTACGTATTCATCAATATATAATTTGTCCCCTTCAAAGTAATCCCCCTCGTATATAATACACTTGTGCCAGCGCTTTTTGCCAATCCTCGAAGCACTTATGATATGCGCATTTCGGTATGGCATTGAAGTCCCCCTAGGTCTTTATCTCCTCGATCGTGGCAAACCTCAGTCCTTTCATGGGTCTCTTCATTTTTGGGGACAGGAACAAATCGCAGGGGGCCACGTCCTGTGAATACGGTGGCTGAGGCATGATTACGGTGTTGTTAATACAGATTCTTTGATCCATTGTTTGCGATAGCAAAAAATCGCCAAGCACACGAAANCTTGATAATAGGACTATAATGTATTCACGGTAACTTCAAGATTTTCTGAAGCCCTGCTAAAGATCTACTTTCAGGGAGCCGATTATGTATCCTTCCGCGGTATGTAAACAAAACATTGCCATGTGACACCTGTCAAATGTTTTTTAAACAAACAGTGCCATGTGGGAACTGTCAA